>SKCR01052704.1:0-75399 GCA_019454045.1 Zanthoxylum bungeanum
ACTAAATACATCTTCATATCATTAGAGAGCTTAGAATATTTGGGTTAGTAACTCACATTATTAATCTTCATTATCTTTTATGAGTGCCTAAGTGGTATTGTAAACTGTATTATTCAAACACGTGTGGCTGGGAAATCCCTTTGTGAGTGGGCATACTCATTATTGTTAAGGGTTTAAAGAGTGAGCCTAAGTGATAAAACTTTTGTGAAAAGGTTTGGAGTAAACTACGAGACAAAACTCTTGGTTGTGAGTGAGCCACGAAAATCTCGGTGTAAGTTGTGGATTCAACTTAGTGGAAAGCTTCAAGTGCGGCTTGGAAAAGTAGATGTAGGCATTGTTGGCTGAACCACTATAATCACCAGTGTCATTTTCTCTATCCCTGAAGTTTATATTATCGTTAGTTTATTTTATTTATGCATATCATTGGGTATTAATTATTAAATACATTAATTTTGGAAATTGATTGATAAGCTTAATTGGTAAAGCTACTAACTTAGTAGCGTAAAATTGACAAGAATTTCATTTCCGCATTATTAGGTCATTACTCAATTCACCTCATATTGGGTATAGAAATGTGCTTGTAATGTGTGCTTGTATGTAATTTCAATTGATATCAGAGCAAGGTTTTCTCAACATGACCTAACTGTCCGAGAATGGATCATGGCTTCTACAAACTACAGAATATACTTCGCTGAATGAGTATTCATCGATAGACCATCATTTTATGACGGAATGGACTTCAAATTTTGGAAAATAAGGATTCTCGCGTTCTTACTCACCTACAATATTGGTAGATATAAAGAAATAACGGGAGAGCGAAAAATTTCGGTAAATTCTAATGCACTTAAAGTTTTATGTGAAACATTAGATAAAAACATAATTGATAGGATTCGCAAATTTACAAACTTATGAATTATGGAAATCCTTAGAATTGCTACATGAGGGAAATATTCAAATAAATGAATGCAATATTGATCCTAGCTCGTCAAATGATAATTTGTAATTTAGCATTCATGGCTATAGGAAATCTAAAGGAGAATTAGAAAATGAAATCATTGATGTTTCTAAAAATGATATTTCCGATTGTGATGAAATGTTTGACATGTTGAATGATTTCCATGACAAATATAATGCTCTTTAGAAAGAAATGCAATTTGATTAAAGAACAACATACATTACATCAACATGAACATGTATCATGTATGGATAAAATTCGTGCTTTAGAAAATGATGATATTTACTTATAGGCCAAACATGAAAATGATGTGTTGATTGATCAAAATGATCATGTATCTCATATTGAACAAAATCATATTGATCAAAATAATCATGTATCTCATATTGAACAAAGTCATGCTTTAAATTTTGAGGATATGTTTAAATGATAGGCATGAACATAATGTAGAGAACATGCCAAATGAAACATCTATTTCTAAATCATCATGTGCTTATGAATCTTTGAAAATAAAAAATGATGATTTGAATAAGAAATTAGATGATTTGCAATACATTGTGACCAAGTTCACTAATTGTGAAAAGAATTTCAAAATGATATTTGGTTCACAAAGAAGTGTGTTTGGAAAATATAGATTAGGATACAAGCCACACATGAAGGAAAAATATTTGAATAATTATTTTGTAAAGGCATCCAAATCATATACATATTCATCACATGTACATGCATCTAAAATAATTAAATCAAATATTATACTCTATGCATGCAATAGAAAATGATATAAAAAATTTGATTGCATGAACAAAAATTTGAATGTGAATGCATTCATTCCCCAAAGAACCAAGACTAATCCCCATGGACTCAAGAAAGTTTGGATATTAAAATGTACTTAAATGATTTTGTAGGGGTAGCTAAGGAATGGTAATTAATGATAAATGGGAAATGATCCCAAAGATATAACACAAAATGAGGGAATGGCTCAAAAAAAATATCAATCTCTACCTAAAAATGAATGAATTTGATAATTGGCAAATTTGTCATTTGGTGACCATGGTAATAGGTAAAATCTGTATTTACGGAAATATTTGTATTATTTCCTCCATCCTATATAAGTATACTAATTTCAATTGATATGAATTGGACTTAATTGTAGAGTATACTAGTGATTAGGCAATTTGAATTTCATTTGGTTATCAATCTATGCTTAATTATATCATAAATCTCATTTTGTATCAAATAGTATCACATATGACTTATTGCCTTTTATGACATATGTGATCCTTTTGAATTGTTAGCATTATATATGACTTTCTATTGATCTCTATTGGTTGAAAATGAAATGCATGGATATTGGTATAACTTGGATGATTTTGATGATCTATGCATGTATTTCAAATTGTATAGCAAAATGGGAGAATAATATGAAAAATGCTAAATGGAATGAACTTTCATATGTTATGTGCATGTATTGGTTGGTATCTCATAAAGCTTAATTTTTATTCTCCATCATTTTTGATAATGTCAAAGGGGGAGAAATCATAGGAATAAGATTAAAACGTGTGTTTCCCCCACCCTTGTATCAAGGGATAGTAAATTTGTACTAATGTATTTGTCTAAATTTTATAGAGCTATATTGAAGAAAATCACATATTGAGGGGGAGCAAAAATCATCAACGAATTTGGAACTCTCAAAGTTCACAAGTTTTAAAGGTTGCCATCATCAAAAATGGGGATATTATTAGTGCCATAGCACTCAATATGGATTTTGATAATGCAATGCGGAAAACTTCAACACATATTAGCGAATTACAAAAAGATGTCAAAATAATTGGTCGTAAAAAGCATAATGGATGTGAAGACTCAAACACCTATTGAATATTATTTAATGTGGTCTTAGCGTAGGGCTCTCTTTATAAGTGAGTCGATAATTTAAGTATCTAAGCTCATAGGACATATAGACATTCATTTAGATGCATTAGGGTTATGTGCAAAATGATTTCAACTTTCGTATTCTGAATTTTCTACACTAGGACCAGCATATCAGTCTCTCACACTGGCATACCAGTATCACTGCTCTGAGCAGTTTTACATCGCCTCTCGAACCGGGCTACCCCATACCGATTCCCCATATCGGTCAATGTGGAGTTTGCATAATTACTGGAACCGATCTAGAGCATACTGGCATTCATATCGGTCAACCTTATTATTTTACATGCTCTCTGGAACTGGTATGATCCATACTGATCTCCATATAAGTCAGTAATCTGGTTTGTTTTTGTGTTTACCGGTGTAAAATGGTAATATTTTATAGCCATTATTATGGCATACCAACATATCAGTCTTTGCAGACCGACATACTGACCTCAGCGCAGACAATAGAGACTGCTTTCATATTCTCTATAAATTGAGTCCCTATTTCATTTTTGCAACTCTCTAACACCTTCAACTTTTTCTATAAGGCAAAAACAAAGAGAGAAACAAACCTTCTTATTCATTTACTCTCTTCATTATCAAAGCTCACTATATACTTCTTCATATCATTATAGAGCTTAGAATACTTGGGTTAGCAACTCACATTCATAATCTTCAGTATCTTTTGTGAGTGCCCAAGTTGTACTGTAAACTTTATTATTTAAACACTTGTGGCTGGAAAATCATTTTGTGAGTGAGTATACTCAAAAGAATGATTGTTGTTAATGGTTTAAAGAGTGAGCCTGAGTGATAAAAATATTGTGTAAAGGTTGGGAGTGAACCTATGGGACAAAACTCTTTGTTGCGAGTGAGCCACAAAAAACTCGGTATAAGTTATGGATTCAACTTAGTGGAAAATTCAAGCGCGACTTGGAGGAGTGGACGTAGGCATTGTTGGCTGAACCCCTATAATCACCGGTGTCAATTTCTCTATCCCTTAACTTTATATTATCGCAAGTTTATTTTATATATGCATATCATTTAGGAACTTTCTTTTGGGTATTAATTGTTTAACACATTAATTTGGGAAATTGATTGATAAGCTTAATTGATAAAGCTACAAACTTAGTAGCTTAAAATCGACAAGAATTTTATTTCTGATTTTTAGACCAATACCTAATTCACCCACCTCTTGGGTATATTGTTAGTTGTGTGTGCTTGTAGGTAATTTTAGTCTCAAGGCTACGCAATCAGCAGTCAAGTGCCCGTAGTCTCGGTAGAACTCGAACCACTTTGTTGTATCTTTTTTGGATGATCCGTCCCTGGGGTGCTCTAGCCATCTTACTGTTCCTCCCATATTCTTCAAAACTAAGACCAAGTCCCTAGACGACACAGTGAATTTGTAGTCTAGGAGCCTCGCTTAGTTTGACGAAGGTTGGCGTCAAACCGTGTAGGCTGGGGGCTTACGCTCGTAGTCCCTATTAAGTGGACAGTGCTCCTGGGCCCGTGGGATTTTCTTGTATATTGGCTGGCGGGCCCCCTCCTCAAAGTCTATGAGTCGTTTGGGGGGATCTGAGGCTCTCTCCTCATGGTAGCTACTGGAGTCATTGTGCTTCTTATTCCTCTGGTCTTCTTCCCACCGAATCTCAATCTGGGCTTGGGCCATTGCCTGGTCCATGGTATAACACCTTAACTTGGTTAGCTTCTTGTATAACCCACTGTCAGTGAACAGAACATTACGGAAGGCTTCAACAGTTTTCGGCTGGTGGAGGTCTGGGATGAAGATTCTCTCCTTATTGGAGCGAGAAATATAGCGTCGTAAGAACTCTCCCCTCAACTTTTAAATGGAGTTAAGATCGTCTATGGTTTTCTCGAACTTGAAAGAGCATGCAAGTGTTCCACGAACTTGTCTACTAACTCTTGGTATGACCCAATGGACTGATAGTGGAGGTCGATGAACCAAGTGAGGGCTGGGACGACTAACATTTCTCCAAAACTCTACATGTTCTAGCCTTCCATTGATGTGGTGCTAGAGCCACAAACATCATCTTGTATTTGTAATGAACAATGCGTTGGGGTCATATCAGGGAGGCGCAACGGAAGGAGCGTGGTTCAGACGAAATCGTAGATTAAAATTTTTAAACTTGTGAATAAATTATTCAATATCCAATATTAATAATTCATTCATATTTCACCTAAACATATTTATTCGATATCATATAACGATATAAATAATATAGAAACACAGCGAAATTTTTATGAAAATATTTTTCCGTAAAATAGCAAAAACGCGTTTCTGGCCGAACCGACCGACCAATGCACATGTGGACTATCCATGTCAGCCCCAAAAATATTTGGACAGTTCGTGGGCTGCCTGAACAGTGCCAAGTTCACTGTTTGCGCAGCAATTACCCGATAACGCCGTTTTTCACCATTTTCGCGTATTTTCACTCTGAAATAATTTCCGATAAAAATTTTCCTTGGACAATTAAAATAAATCAATTTATTATAATTACTCAATAAATAAAAACTAAATTTTTATCTGAAAAATCAGATTTATCATTAATTACCGTGAGACCCCAAAGTTTTACAAATTAATCATTTTGGTCCTTAAAATGTCAAATACATATTTAATTGATTCCAAATCAATCCCAAAATAATTTATACATCTCTAATACAAGATATTACAATTTGCAACAAAAATCCAGAAATTTTCTAGAATTGCTGAAACAGCCCCTGAACTTTTATTAATTGCAATTTGGCCTAATTTGTTTAAAACACATCAAGATCAAATTTAATTAATCCCAAATTTAATATACATCAAATATACATCAAATTACATTACATATATGAAAAGCCCCAAAATTGGATTAGGTTTATAACCCTAATTTCATAAATTACTCCAATTACACAATTTACATTAAATTGAATTAATTCAACACTTTAATCATTCAATTACCACACCAATCAAGTCTCACCATCATGAAATTACTCAAGAACAATTCTAGGTTAATTATGAATGGCTAAACAACTCTAGAATGACAACTTTAATTACTAATTAATCTAATAAGCTTAATTACATTTAACAAGCTTATTAATTAATCATACATGCTTAAACACCTTCAAACAAATTTCCAACACAATAATTCACATAATTAAACATTAGAGAAAATTCTAAACCACACAAGTTGAAGTATAGAATCATAGAAATAATTTCTAAGTTGAAGATTGTTGTAAAAACTTACAAAAACTCCCAACTTTTGAACTTTTTCTCCAATGTTTCTTCAATTTTCTCTCATTTTAACTTAGTAAATATTTTTTCGAAACTTGTTTTGCTCTTTGAAATTGAAAATAAAAAACACTTATATAATTTTTTCCCCTGTGATGAGCGGAAAATATATCAATATTTACCGCCCTTTTTACTTAATATTTTGTTTAGTTTCTCGGGTTGATGAATGTTTTGATGTGTTTTAGTTTATTATACAGATAAAATAATATTGGGACTCAATGAAATCATTTAAGATGAAATATGGGTCAAATAAGGGCAAAAATTGGACTTGACATATTAATTTTGGAGATTGGAAACTTGAAAGGGAGTTTTAACGAAGTACAGTTTCGGAAATTCCAATTTTTCGTAACTATCGTATTTTGGGCATAACTTTTTACTCCGAAATCGGATTGAGCTGATTCAAGTTCCAGATTAACGTAGAATCAAAGATCTACAACTTTGAAGAACAAAATAATTTCTAATTATGATGATGTCATGACCGAAATGGATGAAATATCCGGAAGTATGTTATTTGTAATTATTAAAGTCATTTTCAAAGCAAATAAATAAATAAATAAATAATAAAAATAGTCAATCTCCCACCAAACATGATAGAAATTAATAATGGATTTGGTGGAGCAATTAGTGGAGCAATTAATAATGGATTTGGTGGATGATTTGATGGAGGCAAAATTTTGCCTATAAATACCAAGCCATTTCATTTGTAAATTCATACTTTCTTCTTTGAAATTCCTTAAGAATAACTAAGAATATTGTATCTTGTTTGTTTATTTACAGCTTTCAGTACTTAATTTCCGCTTTCGCAATTTCTTTTCTTTACTTTTCAGTCTTTACTTTCTGTGATTTACTTTTACGCATAGTACTTTCCTTTCTTTACTTTTCAGTTTTTTTTTACTTTTTACTCAATGAGGAGGTAACTCCCCTTTGCTAGGGTAAAAGGTAAAGCTTTCATTATTGTTATTTAGATTAATCTCGCTTAATTATAATATAATAACTATTTAAAACCTAACTTAATGAGGATATTGTCATATTGGTCGGTTGGTAATTAATTATAAATTGGTTTTAGCCCGACTAAGCATGGATACCGCCTGGTTGGTCGGTTGGTAATTAATTATTAATTTGACTTAATCAGGATATCCCCTATATGGCTGGTTTATAATTATCACGCAAAATTAATATATTATATTAAGGGAGATATCTAAAATAGTAGTACTAAAAGTGGATCTTCTAACCCCGGTATTTTCTTTTATTGTACTTTAACTTAATTTACTTTTCAGCAATTTACTTTTCAGCAATTTACTTTTCAGCAATTTACCTTTCAGCAATTTACTTTTAAGCAATTTACTTTTCTGCAATTTACTTTTCAGCATTTACTTTTCAATATTTTACTTTTCAACATTTAATTTTCAGTCATTTACTTTTCAGTATTTAATTTCCAGTAATTTACTTTATGTCTTTTCTTTTATTTAAGTTTTTACTACCCGTAAATATGTGTCGTAACTAAGTCAGTTATCTGGGGTTGTGATGAAGTCCAATATCACCGATTTATAAGGGGTTAAATTATGGTTTGGGTAATATAAAGGTTTATTTATTGAGTCTTAATCTTAATGCGTCATGTTAACTGACCATTAATAAGATTGATTTGGTAAACTTAAAATGAACTTGGAAAATAGATTTTAGGTTAAGACCTTAGACTCAATAGCTCACGATCTTCCTTGAGGATAGATAACCCTTTAATAGATTTCCTTACATGATAGGAATATACCTGTCGGGCGGGGGTAGCCATAATTGGAACTTAATCTTAATGAATTCGGATAACTTAATTGACATAGGAATATGATTAATCGGGTTACACTGGGTATTTGTATCTGACCATCGGAAGAGGCTTTTACATAATTTCGTGTTCCAGGTTAATAAATCGATATATTACACAACCATAAGATAACCACTTCATCTTTAAAAATGATATTGGAAATATTCACAACCCTGGATAGTTTTATAAAATTTAATTTTCCTAAATCTATTTTCAAGCAATTTCATTTACTTGTTTTAAGTTTAAAGTCACCATCCAATCAAATAACCAATCCATTAGATACTCGTAAAAATTTGACTTCGCAAAATTAATGACAAAAGGTTTTAAGTCATCGTAGGATCGATACTTTTTATACTACTTGAACGATACGTGCGCTTGCATTATACACGTGTGAAAACACCGGTCAAGTTTTTGGCGCCGTTGCCGGAGACTTATTTATCTTTCACTATTAGTTTTGGGGTTAGATACCTTTACTTCTATCTAATTTTCTTTTTACTTTTTATTCTTTTTTTCTTGTGTTTCAGGTTCTCTGACACTATATGAGACGAACCAGAAGCTTTGAACTCCGACCACTTGATCCAAAAATTGAAAGAACCATCAGACAGTTGAGAAGGGAAAGACAAGAAGGGCAAGAAGCAATTGTTAACATGGAAACTGAACCTTTAGAAGTTGCACCACCAATTCCCATTCATGACAGAACCATTCCGGTGGTTGACGGCTTCATTTCCTGTATAGTACTTCCTTCCTTACCAGCAAATGCGTGTGACATCAAAACATGCATTCAGATGATTCAACAGTCAGTTCAGTTTGGGGGGAATGCAACTGAAGATCCTAATGCCCATATCAGCATTTTCCTGGAAGTTTGCGGTACTTTCAACTACAACCAAACAGCTGAAGAAGGAATGAGACTGTGAGTTGTTCCATATTCTTCGAAAGACAGAGCAAAAGCTTGGCTACATTCACTACCAGCAGGTTCCATCACAACTTGGAACACTCTAGCCACAAAATTCCTTGCAAAGTACTTTCCACCAGCCAGAACTACAAAGTTGAGGAATGACACTTGATGTAGACCCGGCCACGGTTCCGGTTCGGAACCGGAACCGAACCGGAATGGGACCGGTTCGGTTGGGGTTCCACCCCAACTCGAACCGGTGGAACCGTACGGTTCCACCGGTTCGGACGGTTCCAACCGGAACCGTCGGGTTCCTGTTGGAACCGTAGGGTTCCAACAGGAACCCTACGGCCCCCAACGGCTACTAGCCGTTGGGGGCCTAATTCCCCCAACGGCTAGTGCCGTTGGGGGATGCAGGCTGCCGTTTGGCTCCCTGCCAAAAAAAAAATTAAAAAAATTAAAAAAATATATTTTTGTTATATAAAATAAAAATTACTAATGTACCCCTAATAACGGTAATAAAACGGTTATATTTAGGGGCATTTTTGGTATCAAAAAAATTCTAAAATTCTATAAATATGATTCATTTTTCATAATTTCATCACACCAAATTCTCAACTCTCTCATTTTCTATAATTCTCTTATTCGCATTATTCAATTTTCTTATTTTTCTTCCTAATTTCTCAAACGAAAAATGGCAAGCTCATCTGAGAACATAATGTCAAATATGCCAACCCAAGAGAGCGGCCCTAGTGTCAGTGCACAATCACGGAGAAGAGAAGTTAAGGCTCGGTCCTCGGATATTTTCAAAATTCATTTTAATTTGGAACGCCTAGAAGATGATTCACAACGAGCAGTTTGAAACTATTGTGGGGTTATCTACAAATTTTCTGGTGGATATGGCAATATGATCAAGCACATGGAAAAACATCATCCGGTTGAATTTGGCATTGATACGACGCAAACTCAAATGGCCAGGTACGCATCATCAAGTAGAGATTTGGAGTGATCATTGGCAAAATTATTATACAAAGATGGTAAAATTATTTTAAATGAAATATTTAAAGAGATGAAATGTCGTATTTCTGTATGTTCTGATATTTGGAGTGATCATTGGCAAACACACTCATACATGGGTGTGACTTGTTATTGGATTGATGCATCATTTACCATGCAAAAACGACTTATTGCATTTAGAGTTTTTGATGACCAACATACTGCACATAATATTTATAGAATGATGAAGGTAATTTTTGATGAATATGGTTTAGGAGAAAAAATTTTAACAATTGGATTTGATAATGCATCTGCAAATACTGCATCCATCAATGATTTAAAAGAAATATGTCAACCAAATTTAGGGGGTCGGTTTTTTCATATTCGTTGTACATGTCATGTCCTCAACTTATGTGTGCAAGACGGTCTAAAATTATTATCACCTTTCCTTGATCCAATTAAAATATTTGGTCATATTCTCAAATTAGGAGAGAATGGACCAAGTTTTGTAAAATAAATGGTATTAAACCGATTAAATTTTCAAGAGATGTTCTCACACTTTATCCTAGTAAATGGGATATTTGTGAAAAAAGTTTAGATATTTTAAAAGTTTTTAATGATGCTACTTTAGTTTTTAGCGGCGTTTATTATCCTACAGCACATTTATTTCTTCTTGAGAGTTTAAATATTGTTGGCACTCTCGATGAGCATGTTGACAGTAGCGATCCTAATGATATTGTTTTGTTAGAAGCCATTACTGTTATGAAGGTAAAATGGTTAAACTATTTTAGAGAAATTCCTTTACTTTATCTTATTGCTGCTGTTTTTGATCCTAGATTTAAATTAGAAGGTTTGAATGGTGCTTTACAAGCTTATTATAGTTATTTAGGAATATTAGATGAAATTGACATTACTAGATTAATGACGAAATTAAGAAATGATTTAATTGAGTTATTTAATGATTATATTGTAAGATATAACTTAGGAACATTAGGTCAATCTAGTAGTAGCGAACCGGCAATTCAAACAAGACTTAGCGCAGGGGATCGTTGGTTATTGCAACGAAATAAAAAAGCTAGGGATACGACAACTAATAACCCTGAATTAGATAATTATTTATCTACAAATTTTGAGTTTTCTAATGAAAGTTTATGCAGTAAAAATTTGAAAATCCTTGAATGATGGAACCGGCATCAAAATATATATCATGTTTTATCTATTATTGCTAAAGAGATCTTGGCAGCACCTATTTCCACCGTTGCGGTTGAGCAAGCCTTCAGCTTGGGAGGTAATATATTGGAAGCTAGGCGATCTTCATTACATCCAAGCACTCTAGAAGCAACAGCTTGTGTGGATGATTGGACTCGAGCTGATCTGAGACAACAAGAAGATGCCCCCGATGATTGTGAAGATTTGTTCGATAATGCTTCTGCAACAAGTGCAAGCAGAACCGGAGCCGAAGGATCAACCGATAATGCTGATTGATAATTGTAAAATTATAATTTACAAAGGGGATATGTCTAAAATACTAAAACTTGTAATGGAACTACGTGAGCTTTGATTCCTCTCACCCTTGGAGGATACGTAGGCAACTTAAATTTTTAAAAATTTAAGCTCAAGCTCTTCAATGTAATAAATTTTTTTTTTTATAAATTTAATCTCATTTTTTATTTTAATTAATTAAAAAAAAAAAGGAACCGAACCGAACCGGAACCGAACGGTTCGGTTCCGGTTCGGTTTTCGGTTCCGGTTCCACACTTGTGGAACCGGTAACTGGCCGGTTCGGTTCGGTTCCGAACCGGAACCGAACCGCCGGCCGGGTCTAACTTGATGAGTGATAAATCTATCACTATTTCCCACTCATTTAACCTAATATTTTGTATAGTTTCTTGAGTTTTGTGAATATTTTGATGTGTTTTGTGTTATTTTATAGATAAATAAAGTTTCAGGACATTCTGGAGGTGATTTGGAGCAAAACAGTGAAAATTGGCAAAAAGGGCAATTCGGTAAATTGTCCGCGTTGCGACGCCAAGACTCTATGCGTCGCAACGCCTAAAGTGCGCCGGCCATGCTAACGTGCGCCGAGGGACACATGTCAGGATCTGAGTAATTGGACTTGCTAACGTGCGCCGTGACACGTGTCATCATCACAGAAGATCTGCTAAAATGCGACGTCTGCCACATGTCGAAATCTCATTGGACCAAAGCAAGTGTGTGCCACATGTCGAGTTGTCATTGGATCGAATCACATGTTGCCACGTGTTAATCTCTCATTGGACCAATCCTAAATGTGTGCCACATGTCAGATGTTCATTGGACTGAAAGCTCAGCCAATCACCGTGTGCCACGTGTCGTCTTCTCATTACAGCACCTTTACCGCATGACACGTGTCATCACCAGATTCTGCCGATAGAACACGCGTGGTCAACCTGCATGGACCAAGTCAAACAGAGCCAACGTCGCGACGCAAGAAGGAAGTTGGCGTCGCGACGCCAGACGTAAAATTTGCCTATAAATTAAGCTCGAGATTTCAATTTTAGTTGCACCATTCTCTCTCATTTCTTTGATGTAAATAGGGAGTTTCCCTCTCTAGTTTCTTTTAATTTAAGTTTTGTAATTAAATTTTAATTACATTCTGTAATAGTAATTACTTTTTGTAATAGTAATAATAATTTATCTTGTTTTTACTGTTTCAGTTTTACTATTCAACCATGATGAGGTAACTTCTCCTTGCTAAGGTGAAAGGTAATTCTTTTACTGTTACTAATTAGATTAATCTCCCTTAAATATAATATATTTATTATTTAAAATTTGACTTAATAAGGATACCGCCATATTGGTCGGTTGGCTATTAAATTTAAATTGGTTTAAACCTGACTAATCAAGGATACCGCCTATATGGCTGGTTGGTAATTAAATTTTCTTACCGCCTATATGGCAGGTTCATGGACAAATCATACCGCCTTTATGGCTGGTCGGACTTAATTTGAATTAATCAGGTTACCGCCTATATGGCTGGTTGGTAATATTATCACAAGTTTATATATTATTTTATGGGAGATATCTAAAATAGTAAATAGTAAATAGTAAAAAGTAATTCCTTTTACCTTAGCATTTTATTTTATTGTAATTTACTTTTCAGTATTTACTTTACCGCATTTATTATTTCGCATTTTTATGGCTTTTACTTTTAAGTTTTTACTAGCCCTAGCCATGTGTCATAACTAAGTTAGTTATCTAGGGTTGTGATGAATTTCAATATCACCGATTTATAAGGGTTAGATTATAGTTTGGGTAATATAAAGATTTATTTATTGAGTCTTAATCTTAATACTTTTTATTAACTGGCCATTAATAAAATTGATTAGGTAAACTTAAAATGAACTAGACATATGGATTTTAAGTTTGAGACCTTAGACTCAATAGCCCACGATCTTCCTTAAGGATAGATAACCCTTTAATAGATTTCCTTATAGGATAGACATATACCTGTCGGGAGGGGGTAGCCATAATTGGAACTTAAACTTAATGAATCCAGATAATTTGGTTGACATAGACATATGGTTCAATTGGGTTAAACTGGGTATTTATGTCTGACCATCGACAGAGGCTTTCACATAATTTAGTGTTCTGGGTTAATAAATCAATATATTACCCAGCTATAAGATAACCACTTCATCTTTAAATAATATTGGAAAGATTCACAACCCTAGATAGTTTTTAATATTGAATTTTCTTAAAACCTACTTTCAAACAATTTTATGTACTTGTTTTTAAATTTAGAATCGTCACCATTTCAAATCAATCAAACAACCTATTAGATACTAGTAATCATTTGACCTCATAAAATTAATAGCTTAGGTATTAAGTCATCGTGGGATCGATATTTTTATACTACTTGAACGATACGTGCGCTTGCGTTATACGCGTGTGTTTATGCCGGTCAACATTACATCCTTCGTGCAACAAGGTTCAGAATCCCTCTGCGAAGCTTGGGAAAGATTCAAAGATTTACTCCGGAAATGTCCTCACCATGAGATTGCAAAATGGCTACAAGTCCAAACCTTCTACAATGGACTTTCTAGAATAATGAGAACCACAATTGATGCTGCTGCTGGAGGAGCTTTAATGACAAAAAGAGAAGATCAAGCCTGGGAATTAATTGAAGAAATGGCTAACAACAACTTCTTGTGGCCAATAGAAATGAGCTTGATTCAACGAATTGCTGGAATTTATGGAGTTGGAGCCAACACTGCAGTGAATGCCAAGCTGGATCAGATATGCAAATTCATGGAAACTCTCAGCATGCAAGGTAACACTGGATCCACAAGTTCACCATATGGAGGAGCACCAGAGACAAACCAACTTGAAGAAACGGTGAATTATGTCAACAATTTCAACAGACAGTGGAAAAATCCATATTCCAACACCTACAACCCAGGGTGGAGGAATCATCCCAATTTTTCATGGAGCAATAATTCAGGGCCAAAGAACTATCCACCACCCGGATTCCAACAACAACAGAACAAAGACCAGAAGTATGAAAAAGAACCATGAATTGCAGAAGTGCTGGCTCAGTTAAAAAAATACGATGCTATGATTTAGAGCCAATCTGCTTCTATCAAAGCATTGGAGAATCAAATTGGACAATTGGCCAATGCTCAGAGTTACAGACCACCAGAAAATCTTCCCAGTAACACAAAACCAAATCTAAGAAACCGAGGGAAGGAGCAATGTCAAGCCATTACCTTGAAAAGTGGCACTGAAATCAACAAAGATGTTGGAATCAAGGCAACCATTAAAGAAGTTCCAAAAGATGCAGTTCCACAGATGGAGGAAAAAGAAGCAAAGGTAAAAGATCAAGAAAGAATCACTTTACCTCCACATTTTCCTCAACTACTCCAGAAAAACAAATTGGATAACAGTTTGCTCGATTCTTGGAGGTGTTCAAAAAGCTGTATATCAACATTCCATTTGTAGAAGCCTTGGCAGAAATGCCCAGCTATGTCAAATTCATGAAAGAGATTCTTTCACGAAAATGAAGATTGGGAGATTATGAGACAGTAGCATTGACGGAGGAATGCAGCGCCATCATTCAGAGGAAACTTCCCCCGAAGTTGAAAGATCCTGGCAGTTTCACAGTTCCATGCACCATTGGAGAACATTATATCGGTAAGGCTTTATATGATTTAGGTGCAAGTGTTAATTTAATGCCTTTTTTATTTACAGGAAACTGCAAATTGGAGAAGCAATGCCTACCTCAGTCTCTTTGCAACTTGCTGATGGAACGCTCACATTTCCGAGAGGTGTTGTTGAAGATGTGCTGGTCAAAGTCGACAAACTCATTCTCCCAACAGATTTCATTATCCTTGACATGGAAGAAGACAAAGATGTTCCTATCATCCTTGGGAGACCATTTTTTGCTACAGGTCGAACTGTAATTGATGTACAAAAAGGAGAACTGATCATGAAAGTGCAGGACCAAGAAGTTACCTTTAATGTTTTCAAAGCCATGAAATTCCCGAGTGATGAAAAGGAAGAGGAATATTTCAGAATTGATGTTGTTGATAGTATTATTCAGGATACTGATACAATTCCCATGGATAAACTTGAAGCTTGCATCACCAACATGACTGACAACGAGCTAGATGCTGAAATTCTGGAATGTATCAACTATCTTGACAAGCCATTCCGATTCAAATTGACACCACCAGTGGAAAGTCTGGAACTTCCGAAGAAAGATCGAATCAAGCCCTCAATTGAAAAACCACCGCAGATGGAGCTGAAGCTATTGGCGAGTCATCTCAGGTATGCATTTCTTGGAAACTCTTATGAATTACCTGTGATTATTTCTTCTTCGCTAACATTGGAGCAGGAAGAAAAGTTGCTGAGAGTGTTACGAGAACACAAAAGAGCCATTGGTTGGACTATAGCAGACATCTGATGCATTAGTCCATCATTTTGCATGCAAAAGATTCTGATGAATGATAAGTATAAACCCACAGTGGAGCATCAACAAAGATTAAATCCAATCATGAAGGAGGTCGTGAAGAAAGAAATCATCAAATGGTTGGATGCTGGCATCATTTACCCCATCTCAGACAACACTTAGGTGAGTCCTATGCAGTGTGTGCCGAAGAAAAGAGGAATTACTATTGTCACAAATGAAAAGAATGGGTTGATTCCAACAAGAACGGTGACTGGATAGAGAGTATGCATGGACTACTGGAAGCTGAACAAAATAACAAGGAAATACCATTTTCCGCTACCATTCATTGACCAGATGCTAGATAGACTGGCGGGACATGAATTCTATTACTTTCTGGTCGGATAATCGGGATACAATAAGATTGTCATCGCCCCAGAAGATCAGGACAAAACCACTTTTACATGTCCGTATGGTACTTTTTCTTTCCGTAGAATGCCATTTGGACTATGTAATGCTCCTGCCACATTCCAATGTTGCATGATGGCCATCTTCTCAGACATGCTGGAACAGAGTATGAAGGTTTTTATGGATGACTTCTCTGTGTTTGGAGATTCTTTCAACTACTGCTTGTAAAATTTGGAACATGTGTTACAAAGATGCGAAGATACCAACCTGGTACTCAATTGGGAAAAATGCCATTTCATGGTACAAGAAGGCATCGTTCTGGGACATCGGATCTCACAAAAGGGAATTGAGGTAGACAAAGAAAAAATCGAGACAATTGAAAAATTACCTCCACCCACATCTGTCAAAGGGATTCAGAGTTTCTCGGACATGCTGGCTTTTACAGGAGATTTATCAAATACTTCTCAAAAATTGCAAAACCTCTTTGCAATCTTCTGGAGAAAGATGTACCTTTCAACTTCACCAAAGAATGTCAGGAAGCCTTTGAGATCCTAAAACAGAAGCTGGTCTCTGCCCCCATCATAGTAGCACCGGACTGGACCCTTCCATTTGAAGTGATGTGCGGTGCAAATGATTTTGCTGTAGGTGCAGTTTTGGGACAACGGAAAGCAAAGATTTTTCATGCCATTTACTACTCCAGCAGAACTCTGAATGAAGCTCAACTCAATTACACAACCACTGAAAAGGAGTTGCTTGCAGTTGTGTTTGCTTTTGACAAATTCCAATCTTATCTGTTGGGTCCCAAGGTGGTGGTCTACACAGATCATTCAACAATCAAGTATCTGATCGCAAAGAAAGATGCCAAGCCTAGATTGATCCGTTGGATACTTCTTCTGCAAGAATTCGATGTGGAGATCAGAGACAAGAAAGGGACAGAAAACCAAGTGGCAAATCATTTATCAAGGCTCGAGAATAGAGATACAGTTGGCAAAGAACTAACAATGAAAGAAACTTTTTCCATATGAACAGCTGTTTGCCATGAAACAACACGATGTCCCTTGGTATGTTGACTATGTAAACTATATAGTATCAGGAAAATGGCCGTTGGAATGGACAACTCAGCAACGAAAGAAGTTCTTCAAATAAGTCAAGCACTATGTCAGGGATGAGTCGTACCTGTTCAAACACTGTGCTGATCAATTATTGAGACGGTGTGTTCCACAGGAGGAGTTCAATAATTTCTTCCAACACTTTCATTCATCACCATATGGCGGACACTTCAGTGGAAACAAAACTGCAGCCAAAGTCCTACAATCAGGTTTGTTTTGGCCCACTCTTTTTAAATATGCTTATATATTTTCTCTTCAATGTGACAGGTACCAGAGAACGGGAAATATTTCCAGGAGAAATGAAGGACCTCTACAAAATATTCTGGAAGTTGAGATATTCGATGTGTGAGGTATTGATTTTATAGGACCCTTTGTTCCATCATTTGGAAACCTGTACATATTGGTTGCAGTCGACTACGTCTCCAAATGGATTGAAGCGATTACATTGTCGTCCAATGATTCAAAAGTGTTGATCAAATTCCTTAAAAAGAATATTTTCACTCGCTTCGGAACACCTCGGGCGATTATCAGTGATGGTGGCTCACATTTCTGTAACAGATAATTCGATGCACTCATATCCAAATACTGACTTACTCATAAAATTGCCACAGCTTACCATCCACAGTCAAATAGGCAAGTTAAAGTTTCAAACAGGGAGATCAAAAGAATCTTGGAGAGAATCGTTGGATCAACAAGGAATGACTGGTCTGAAAAACTAGATGACACATTATGGCCCTACCGAATAGCTTACAAGACACCCATTGGTTTGTCCCCGTATTAAATGGTGTTCGGGAAAGCATGCCATCTGCTAGTTGAGCTTGAACACAATGCGTATTGGGCACTGAAGAAGTTGAATCTTGATTCACAAGCTGCAGGAGAGAAAATACTTTACCAACTCAATGAGTTGGAGGAATTTAGCCTACAGGCTTATGAAAATGCTAGATTATACAAAGAGAATACCAAGAAATGGCATGACCGAAAAATAGTGCGCAGAAAATTGAAACCAGGGCAACATGTGTTTTTATATGATTCAAGGTTGAAACTTTTCCCTGGAAAGCTGAAATCAATGTGGTCAGGCCAATTTGAGATTACTCAAGTTTTACCATATGTAGCTGTTGAATTGTACAACCCCAATTCCAACAACACATTTAAGGTTAAAAGCCAGCATGTCAAGCACTACTGGGGAGAATCATTTGAGCGACAAAAAGAAAGTGTCACACTTTTAGATCCAGCCTAACGTTCGGGAAATCATGTCTAGCTGACGACATTAAACTTAGCACTAGCTGGGAGGCAATCCAAGCAATTTGTGTATATATTCAGATTTGGTGTGTTTTATTTTTGTGTATTTATTTTTACAGGTTAAGTCATTTCAAGATGGAAGAAGTTCTCGTAAATCTTCACAAGCAATTTCCTTCTCTCCCTCAAAACTCTCTAATGAAAGTTTACAAAGCTCACTTGGAAAGAATGAGGCTATTGATGATCAAAGGTATTCCTGCTGACATTCGTTGGATTATTGAAGCACGGGTCCGATTGGCAGGTGAGTCATTTGAATCTTTTATTTCACATATGCCTGGTTTAGGCAGAAGAACCTATGCTAAAATGAGAAGAGCTAAAAGAATGGGTGTTTGCTATAAATGTGCTCACATGACATGTAATACGCGTTGTCGTTCTTTAGGAATGGTGTCTGGTAACCGCGAAGATAAGATTAATTTCATTAGGGATGGCTTGAGTAAGGAGTCTTTGGATGAAATATCTAAGACTCTTGAGATGCATCCCAGTGGATATGTGTATCATGAAATTCGCATGTTATATGTACGATTCCGAAAAGAAAGACAACAGTTAAGTCTCGGGAATCTGACTCAAAAAGACATTGTTTGCCAATTTATAAGAAAATTGGATGGGAAGCTTGTCACTGACGCATAGACGTCATTCAAGCCGTTACATTATTGTAAATATAATATCTCATTATCTTTTCCTAATAATTGTGATTTGTTTTGTTATTTTCTCCGACAGGATCCAGGCTACTTTTTGACCTTTCACGATTTACTATTTTGCTACTAATCGTCATTTGGAAGATACTTGTGCTATTATTACTCACCATTTTCAGGTTCTATAAATTCAACTCTTCATTGCACCTTTGAAGGCAGCCAGATAAAAATGGAAGCTACTTCAAGAAGACGGGTTGAAAACATCTGTGTGTTTTGCGGTACCAGTGTTGGTGTTAAACTAGAATACGTAACAGTGGCACATGAATTGGGTCGATTCATTGCTGCAAGGAATATGCACTTAGTATATGGCGGTGGAAATCTTGGACTAATAGGGATTGTTTCAACGGCTGTACAGGATGAATGCAGTCAAGTCTTGGGAATTATCCCAAAACCCTTGGCGAAGGCGGATCTTATTGGATCATCAAACGGCGAGGAACTAATCGTGCCAGGTATGTCTGAATGACTGGTATAGATGATTAACTGTGCTGATGCTTTTATTGCTTTGCCATGAGGCTTGGGAACGATGGAGGAAATTTTTACAGTACTATCTTGGGCAAACTTGAACATACACCAGAAACCACTTGGACTGTACAATGTTGATGGATTTTATGATTTTCTTTGTATCTTTCTTGATGATGCCCAGAGAAATGGGTTCGTGTCAAAGCCTATAAAGAACTTCTCTTTACTGCCAGAACTGCCCCAGATTTAATTGACCAAATCTTAGCTTTTGAACCCAAATTGACCCCATTCTTTCCAAGAAAAACCGGCCCGATAATGATCGTGGAAAGAGGTGTCGGATAAATCTGAATCTTAACCTTTAACTTTTCATTTAGATATAGAATTTCAGCTAACCATGTACGATTTTCTAGACTCTTCTTCTACTGTTTAAGACATTGGGGACAATGTTTCATTTAGGTTTGGGGGAGGAGAATAGTTAAATTGTATCTTGTTTTTATTATTTTATTTATAATAAAAAATTTTAGAAAAATTCAAAAAAATTAAAAATTTTACAAAAATTTTAAAAATATATATATTTTGTTTTTGTGTTTTTAATTTGATTAATCAGGTGAAATTGGTGTGAGATAGTTGTGTAAGGAATTTCCACTCCTGAGACGTATTTCAGCCTATTTCAGAATAAATTAATTTTTGTTTATTTCCTTTTGAATTATTTAATTTGTGAATTCTCCATAAAACTGACTAAAATGGATCTTCATATGCTCAGTTGACAGATATTATCAACTTGCATGGTAACATACAGACAATAGAAGTAATTGAAGAGTTTGCAATATTCAGTGCTCTAGTTTAATTGGAGGAAGCTTCTAAAAAAGCGATGGGATAAAAAAAAGTCCGAGATCTGAGTTATTAAGTCTGTAGGGGTGTTTTAACACTTAGTGCCCTAAAACCAACTGGTTTGGGAGTCACTGGCCCAAACCTCGCTACATGGATCAACGATGTTGCAAATATATATATATATATATATCTGAAGTTTGAGTAATTAAGTCTGTAGGGGTATCTTAACACCTAGTGCCCTAAAACCAACTGGTTTGGGAGTTACTGGCCCAAATCTCACTACACATATGAAAGATATTGTATATAAAAAAAAAGTCAAAAATCAAAAAAAAAAATCATCAAAAAAAATTATTCCATTGCTTAAAAAAGGTGTGAATTCTGATAAAACTTTAGGACAAAAATATTACTCTCTTCTCAACTGCACTCGTGACTATTATGGGCAAAATGAGTTGATTAATATTTTGATGACTGTGTATATGGAGAATGGTAAAAATAATTGGAGAATTTACTTATTCGGTAATTTAAAAAGAAACAAAACAAATATTGACTTGGATTATAAGTTTCATCTGTTTAGTCACTAACTTCTTTATTCTCTTTTCTCTTATCTTTTTTCTTTTGTGTGCATTAGTTTTATTATCTTTTTACTTTTGTAAAACGTTTGTGGGTATCGTTGCTGTAAGCCCTCACGAGACTATAACTCGTCCACTAGGGACACCTAGGGGTTTAAAGGCTTGTTGCATATGTTAAATGCAACCGTGATCCCTACGAAAGTGGCTTAGTTTAATTTTAATTGTTTCTTGTATTTTATTTTGTTGTTTTGCTCGAGGACTAGCAAAATGTTAGGTTTGAGGGTGTGATGAGCGGAAAATATATCAATATTTATCGTCCCTTTTACTTAATATTTTGTTTAGTTTCTCGGGTTTGATGAACGTTTTGATGTGTTTTAGTTTATTTTGCAGATAAAATAATATTAGGACACAATGAAATCATTTAAGACGAAATGTGGGTCAAATAAGGGCAAAAATTGGACTTGACATATTAATTTTGGAGATTGGAAACTTGAAAGGGCGTTTTAACGAAGTGCAGTTTTGGAAATTCCAATTTTACGCATCTTTCGTATTTTGGGCATAACGTTTTACTCCGATATCGGATTGAGTTGATTCAAGTTCCAGATTAAATATGACTCAAAGATATACAACTTTTAAAGACAAAATAATATCGAATTCTGAAGATTTCATGCCCGAAATTGATGAACCATCCAGAAGTGTGTTGTGTGTAATTATTAAAGTCATTTTCAAAGCAAAAAATAAATTAATAAATAAAAATAGTCAAGCTTTCACCAAATATGATAGAAATTAATAATGGATTTGGTGGAGCAATTAGTAATGGATTTGGTGGATGATTTGATGGAGGCAAAATTTTCCTATAAATACCAAGCCATTTCATTTGTAAATTCATACTTTCTTCTTTGAAATTCCTTAAGAATAAATAAGAATATTGTATCTTGTTTGTTTATTTATAGCTTTCAGTAATTAATTTCCGCTTTCGCACTTTCTTTTCTTTACTTTTCAGTCTTTACTTTCCGTAATTTACTTTTACGCACAATAATTTCCTTTCTTTACTTTTCAATTTTTTTACTTTTTACGCAATGATGAGGTAACTCCCATTTGCTGGGGTAAAAGGTAAAGCTTTTATTATTGTTATTTAGATTAATCTCCCTTAATGATAATATAATAACTATTTAAAACCTGACTTAAAGAGGATACCGCCATATTGGTCGGTTGGTAATTAATTATAAATTGGTTCTAACCTGACTAAGCATGGATACCGCCTGGTTGGTCGGTTGGTAATTAATTATTAATTTGACTTAATCAGGATATCGTCTATATGGCTGGTTGGTAATTATCACGCAAAGTTAATATATTATATTAAGGGAGATATCTAAAATAGTAGTAATAAAATTGGATCTTCTAACCCCCGGTATTTTCTTTTATTGTACTTTAACTTAATTTACTTTCAGCAATTTACTTTCAGCAATTTACTTTCAGCAATTTACCTTTCAGCAATTTACTTTCAGCAATTTATTTTTCCGTAATTTACTTTTCAGCATTTACTTTTCAGCATTTACTTTTCAGCATTTAATTTTTAGTCATTTACTTTTCAGTATTTAATTTCCAGCAATTTATATTATGTCTTTTCTTTATTTAAGTTTTTACTACCCGTAAATATGTGTCGTAACTAACTCAGTTATCTGGGATTGTGATGAAGTCCAATATCACCGATTTATAAGAGGTTCAATTATGGTTTGGGTAATATAAAGGTTTATTTATTGAGTCTTAGTCTTAATGCGTCTTGTTAACTGGCCATTAATAAGATTGATTTGGTAAACTTAAAATGAACTTGGAAAATGGATTTTAGGTTAAAGACCTTAGACTCAATAGTCCACGATCTTCCTTGAGGATAAATAACCCTTTAATAGATTTCCTTACATGATAGGAATATACCTGTCGGGCGGGGGTAGCCATAATTGGAACTTAATCTTAATGAATTTAGATAACTTAATTGATATAAGAATATGATTAATCGGGTTACACTGGGTATTTGTATCTGACCATCGGAAGAGGCTTTTACATAATTTCATGTTCCATATTAATAAATCGATATATTACACAACCATAAGATAACCACTTCATCTTTAAAAATGATATTGGAAAGATTCACAACCCTGGATAGTTTTATAAAATTTAATTTTCCTAAATCTACTTTCAAGCAATTTCATTTACTTGTTTTAAGTTTAAAGTCACCATCCAATCAAATAACTAATCCATTAGATACTTATAAAAATTTGACTTTATAAATTAATAGCAAAAGGTTTTAAGTCATCGTAGGATCGATACTTTTTATACTACTTGAACAATACGTGCGCTTGCGTTATACGCGTGTGAAAACGCCGGTCACCCTTGGGCGTGAGCCATGGAAGAAAAATTAATTAATAAGCATTTCAATTTGTTTTATTTCAATTGGTACAAGTTTACATTAATAAAGCTAACAATTATCTTTAATAAAGTAAACTTACAAATGGACCTCTAATATCATGTCATTTAAAAGCTTAAATAAAGCAAATGATGACTTAAGATATTTGTTATATTAATTAATTTAATTATTTAACAATTAAATAATTAAATAATAAATATAAATATCTTAATATATATGTATTATATTTACAATAAATATCTCAAATACATATATTAATGATATATGTCAAATATCATAATTTGATATTTTATTAATGTGTATTTAATAAAATTAAGTATTAAATACAAATACACATTAATATGGAAATGACCGTTAGGTCCCGATTGCATGTATTTTTTGTTTAACCATTAAACGAGTTATAAATAATCAGTATTATTCATAACAGTTGCCCTAGTGCTCTACGAGTATATTTCATTAGTGAGACTCTCTAGATTCATGCATATCCGTCACAAAATCCAATTTCGTGTCCATAATTCACCCACCCGTAAATTATGACGACCACAGATAAACTCGCTGAATCATACAAGTTGAGGTCATTGCATACGTATAATCCCTCACAGGTACCCGGATTATCCTAGAGATATAGATACAAATGTCAATCTCTATAGGTATAATCGTGTCGATGTATCTTATTAGCAATATTCTAAATAACACTTCGAAATTACTTCCGAAGTATACCACGGTCATGGATTTAACAGATTACTAATCATATAATGGACACATATGTCCTGTACATATGACTGACAGATCATATCATGATATACATAGGATAACATGAGCATGAGTCCATACCCAATGAACAGGCGGAGGTCTGATCTAAATAGATCGGTGACATGATTGCCATCTAAGTGTGAAGGATAACTTATATATCTACAGTGGTATCTCAAGTCAAAGAACCATTATGTTACTCAACCCAAGAAGATTCCTATTGACGTTGGTGTATCATCTATTAGGTAATCTTCGGTGAGTCATTCAGTGTTTATCAAATAAACACATACACGTCTATACGAGTCTCACAAGACTCATGGCTCATTGGGATAAACCATCGGACCAAGTCCGATATACGACATGTACTGGTCTCAACGGATTTTACTAATTGAGCCATGTTAGTAAATCTTGACCATAAACTTAATTAGATAATATATTTCTAGTAGTGACGCTTCTCAATGTTAATTACAATCTACGTTGTAATTGCGCACTATATTATATTATCGGGTCTTTATCTAATATGTATATATCACTAAACACGATTTAGTTTCAATCTAATGAATTAGATCGAATATATATAATAAAAAACAAGAAATGCTACCAAAATAAGTAATATTATGGAAAAATTTATTGTTCATATTCATGAATCGGACATAAATACAATCTGGATTGGCGCTCCGAGCACCAACCCTAACATAATATGGTCGTCCGGGTCGGTGGACCTATCATATAACCTCATGTCTTGAGGGCTGAACTTTCATAGGAGCTCTACCGCAGTGATGGACTCATAGAATTGTGTGTCTATAATAGTTCCAGTGCAGCTCCTCTTGAGTGGTAGCCTCACCCCGACTAGGCTAGACTATCGCTTCCTTGAATTCATCTCCCCCCTCTGTATATTGGAGACGACTTGCTAAGGTGGATCCACTAGTGGATGGTCGAGGGGGCAACTGGTGCCTCTGTGAGTGCTCTTCCGGGGGCTGGTCATCGCTAGTTGCGTCCTCAAAAGCCCATAAGAGATTGTTCTAGATGACGGGGCCACTAGGTTGGCCGTGGAAACCCCTACGGTGAATGGTTGAAGCCACATGCTTCAATTACCTCTGGAGGCTGGTGTTGGAGCTTCGCATTACAAGGTTTTCTTCCTCCAATGCTCGCAATCGTTCCTGAAGAGCAGCCAACTGAGCATATACGGAGTCTGTGGTGTTCTCGTTGCCAGAAGCCATGAATGATCTGAAAATCGTAGTTTGAGAGAGTTTTGCTTGCTATGAATCCTCGAGGTCCCACGATGGATGCCAAATTATAGATGCTAAATTTCACCTTCAGTCTACAATCGAGAATTTATATGATGGGGGCATCAGCGGTCCTACAAAATAAATGTAAAATGGGCGTGAAGAAACTACCCACCGATGTGGTGGATGTCGTAGGCACTCCGACGCTCAAGTCAGTGGTGATGATAAGCGAAAAGAAAGAGAAAAACAAGGGAAAAGATCACATCGGTCTTCGTAGATTATCGTGAGGGTTGTAGGCTGGTGTTTAAAGAGTAATGTATGTTTTAAGAACTCGAGTGTGAGAACTAAAGTTTGAATGTCTCAATCCTTTGGATCCCCTCTCGTTTTATAGGATGTGAAGTGGCCCATTTAGTTGGTTTATGTTAGGGATATGCCCTATACCCAACTTGTGGATGGGTTATATGTACATGTATTGTAATATTTTCATTAATTAATAAAATGTCAATCTTTATTATACGTGTCTTATATAACTTATATGAATCATCAACATTGTAATAAAGCCCTTGGAGTAATAAGACGATGGCTTCCACGCCTTATGAGAATCATTACTCTTAAATGTTCATAGTCATAGTTTTGTGAATAATCTGGGCGTTCACAAAGCGGAGAGACTAGCATGATGATATAATCTGCCCTTAAGTGGGGTAGCCGATCTCATAGGCTACTAGTGGAGATCCGTCCGCTTGGTGTATCACTTGGATGCATGAGTTGCTCGTGTCCATCGAACTAACCGCCGAAAGTTTTCATATGGAGTGTTTATCCCATGTGTCTGTGAGAACTTTCATGTATCGATTATATTACTAGTCCTTTGATTTGAGGTTTTACAATCTTATGTGTGGATCAAATAACTTTGATATTCTCATTCCCCGGTTCAAAAGATCTGGTCATAAGGGTATGATTGGGTCATTTGTTGAAACACATAAAGTTTGTAAAGATACAACAGAGAATCACCACTCTCTCGGATAATATTTTCTTATAAGAGTAGTATTCCAGTTCGCGGGTTGATATGTGTGATCAGTGCTTGAGACTGTGGCCACAGCGGAAGAATCATGTGAGATTCTTGGGTTAGCACGATTCATGACACTATCAACATCATACCTTTGACCATATGGGTAGACAATTTCCGTACCCTATGTCAATAAGTGGGGATACAGTGAGGCGAGAGACCGTATCATATGTAAATCGCATACAGAATGGGTATATATATATTTCCTTCTTATTTGGGGGCCTTGGCATGTTGCTAGATGTCAACCTTGGTAATTGAAATCGAACGACCATCTGATCGGAGGATAATTTATGTTCGATTAAATTATCACGATTCATTTCATGTCCAACTTGAGGGGAACCCAAAAGGTCACTTACAACAAAGTCGAAATCAATGGTTAACAGTGCACAGTACAAATATAACATCATATATGATTGCTGTAGGAATTGTTCATAAATGGTTCAATGTGTTTAATTATTGAACAGATCATTTATGAGGTTCCATGGTGGCTTAGGGATTGGTGAATGACGATGGGACACTTTGGGAATTGGAATAAAAAAAAATTATTATTCATATGAATAGTAAAATTTTTTTGTTATTTGTTTTGAATTCCAATTCGGCCCAAACTCTTATTAGGGTTAATAATCTCATTAAACCATTAAATTAAGATCCAATGGCTAAGATTAGATTAGCTTTTATCCCACATCGGATTCTTAATTAATTTTATTGTCTTTGGAGCACTATATAAACCCAAAGAATTCTTCACAAATTGCTACACCAAAACCTTTCATATATTGGGTTTATATAAGTGAGCAACCCTAAAGTTTAAGAGTAAGCCACTGATTTTGAGGATCCTTAAGTCTAATTGGCTAGAGGAACCTCGAGTTAAAAGTTTTGAGGTATTTGCCTAGACTAGCACCAAAGGAAAAATACATGTGCACTCAAGACGTAGTCTTGTCGTTGAGTTTTGGCTTTGGTGTGTGCATCTTGGAGGCCACACACTTGGGTGGCTCTTGATGAGTGGTATTTATATCACTATTTCCCACTCATTTAACTTAATATTTTGTATAGTTTCTTGAGTTTTATGAACGTTTTGATGTGTTTTATTGTTATTTTGCAGATAAATAAAGTTTGGACAGCACTGGAGGCAATTTGGGGCAAAACCGGACAAAAATGCGTCAACAGGGTTATTTTGGTCTTCCTCGCGTCGCGACGCAGGAGCATTACGCGCCGCGACGCCCAGCGTGTGCCGGTTCTGCTAAAATGCGCCATGGTCAACGGGTCAACAATTTGAAAAGTTTGACTTTGCTAAAATGCGCCGTGCCACGTGTCACCATCACATCCGATCTGCTAACGTGCGCCGTGACACGTGTCAACATCATATGCTGCCGACACTCTGACATGACACGTGTCGCCTCGTCATCAGCCATGTCATCGGTCAACGAGTCAACCATGCCACGTGTCATGCCACGTCATCAGACACGTCAGCAAGTCAACCGAGTCAACATGCCACGTCAGCCTCAGCCAATCAGAATTTGACACGTGTCGCCATCCCATTGTGCCGACAGTTGTACAGTCAGCCGCCTCGCCACGTGTCGCCACGTCATCGCCACGTCGCCTCCGCGTCAGCATGACGTCATCACAATAATTGAGAATTAGCCGCCTTGACACGTGTCGCTTGCACAGTTAGCCGCCTCGCTACGTGTCGCCGTCTCATTGTGCCACGTCGACATTTGAGCGTCGCGACGCGAAACGCCTTAGCGTCGCGACGCGCGCACAGTTCCCAAACGGTGAATTTTGTTTTGCTATAAATAGGCGCGAATTTTCATTTTTCAAATACCTCTCTCTCTCTTGATTTCTCTCTCTAGAGAGAGTTTCTCTCTCTAGAGGTTTTAGTTTTTTTATTTTTAGTTTGTAATTTATTTTAATTACTTTTGTAATAATAGTAATTTAATTTTTACTTTTACTTTTTACAGTTTTTACTATTCACCATGTTGAAGTAACTTTTTTAGCTAGGGTGAAAGGTAATTCTTTACTATTGCTATTTAGATTAATCTCCCTTAAAAATAATATATTCACTATTTAAAATATTGACTTAATAAGGAATACCGCTATATTGGTCGGTTGGTAATTTAATTTTAATCTGTTTTAAACCTGACTAATCAAGGATACCGCCAGACTGGTCGGTTGGTAAATTTATTTTTGGTTCCGCCTTAATGGCTGGTTGGACTTAATTTGACTTAATCCGGATACCGCCAGACTGGTCGGTTGGTAATATTATCACAAGTTATATATTATTTTATGGGAGATATCTAAATTAGTAGTAGTAAAAGTAATTCCTTTTACCTTAGCATTTTATTTTATTGTAATTTATTTTTCAGCTTTTTACTTTATGTCTTTTACTTTTATGTATTTACTAGTCCTAGTTATGTGTTAGTTTTCTGAGGTTGTGATGACTTTTAATATCACCGGTTATAAGGGATTATTTTATAGTTGGGTAATTTAAAGGTTTATTTATTAAGTCTTAAGTTTAATGCTTCTTGTTGTCTGATCACCAATAAGATTGATATGGTAAATCTAAAATGAACTAGACATAGGGATTTTAGATTTCAGCCTTAGACTTAATAGCCCACGATCTTCCTTGAGGATAGATAAACCTTTAATAGATTTCCTTACAGGATAGGAATATACCTGTCGGGCGGGGGTAGCCATAATTGGAACTTAGACTTAATGAATCCAGGTAATGTGGTTGACATAGGAATATGGTTCAATTGGGTTATACTGGGTATTTGTGTCTGACCATCGACAGAGGCTTACACATAATTTAGTGTTCCAGGTTAATAAATCAATATATTACCAACTTTAAGATAACCACTTCATCTTTAAAATGATATTAAAAGAAATCACAACCCTAGATCTTTGTGTCTTTTGTTATTTTCCTTAGTATTTTCTTTTATCTTTTTATTTATTTATTTAGCAAATCTTCAATCAACCAAATCAATCAAGCAATCAATTCTCTTCTCCCTTTAATTAGATATTTGTAAATAAATAGATTCAACAATTAATAACAACAGTAGGAATTAAGTCCTCGTGGGATCGATATTTTTATACTACTTGAACGATACGTGCGCTTGCGTTATACGTGTGTGTTTACGCCGGTCAAGTTTTTGGCGCCGTTGCCGGGGACTTATATTTCTTGAGTTGTTAATTTTGAAGCTATCTAATTTACTTGTATCTAATTTTCTTTATTTTTATCTGTAATTTTATTTTCTTTCTTTTGATTTCAGGTGACTTAAAAATGGAACATTACTGGGAGATTGAAAGATTACATGCTTTACAAGAAGATACACCCCACATCTGGGAGCAACAGTCCGGTTTTCTGAGGCCTGTTGTCGAGCCCAATGATTATCACTGGATGCCAGAACCAAACAATACTACATTTGCTCATCAGAACTCAATGTGGAGATGTGACATATGTAATGGTGACCACACAAGCGATTATTGCGAATACAACTACCATCCAGGGTGGCAGAACTATCAAGATCCTTCATGGTACGAAGAACCATCACATTTCACAGAATCACATTTTCCATCTTATCCACCATCTTCCTTCGATCCTTATCAAAAACCAGAACCATCAGAGGAAGATCAATTGATTCACATGTTCAAAGAACAGACAGCTCAATTTGATGCACAAGTTCAGAGTAACGCAGAATCCATGCAGAGAATGACAGATCAGATCAGACAATTAATAGAAAACCAGAACATCATACCTCAAGAACCAGTTTCAGATGACACTGATGAAGCCTTCGAGAACCCAGAAATCCACAATGACACTTCAACAGAGGAGGAGGCTGAGCAGTATCAACAACCAGATGTATCAGTTCAGGAACTTGAACCGGCAAAGTCTCGATTTGATTTCTATTATTCAGATTCTGACGAGGATGAAGCTGAAATATTTGTACCAACTGCATCAAAAATTGAGGATGGATTTCTGTATCCTCAAAACGAAGATCTTGGAGATTCCATTGCACAAATGTTTGATGAAGATCTACTTGAGCCAATCAATTCACCCGAATCAGAGGATGAAGACCTAATGTCTGACTCATCTTTTCATCCTCAGGTGGAACAAGAAACAGAGCAAATAAAGGAGCAAATGTCTGACCTTAGTAAAGATCCAGAACATTCAGGAAAAACATCGCTGTTTTGGGGAGTACAAATCAAAGATATCACCCAGAAGTTTGACAGAATGGAACTTCCATTCCAAGTCAAACATCATACGAGACCTCCTGATTTTCTTTCTTTCTTTTCAGGTACCACTAGAGCAATAAAGATTAAAAAAATGGCACGATCACTGAATGAGACAAAATTATTTTTGCCACTTTACCGTTGGAAGAGACCCTTCAAAAGCAACGCTCACGGGATTGTCTTTAATCGGACATCCAAAACGACACTGAAACCTCCTTAACAGATAAATTTCAGTCACGTCTGGCTGAAGACGAAAAATTTAGCGCTAGCAGGGAGGCAACCCATGCAATTTGTTGTAATTTATTTTTCATATTTTGTGTGAACTTTTTAATTTTTTTTTTTTGTGTAATTTTGCAGGAAAAATTAAAAACGGAATTTTTCAGGACAAAAAAGCCAGTGCAAGCGGGATTTTCAAAATAAAAACTTGACAAAATCACGAAGATACAAAGTTGATCCAGGAGACGGCCGAGTAAAAAGACACTTCTTAAGAGGCGTCCCTATGGAGTTATCTGTCACAAGACATGGTTTTGCCAAAAAAAAAAAAAAAAAAAAAAAAAAAAAAAAATCCCGAGTCAAAACCCTAACCCTAAAAGACCGAGTGTCGCGACGCTAGGCAATATTTGGCCTCGCGACGCTGACTCAAAAATAAGAACATAAGCAGAGGCATCACAGATCTCATTTTTACTCCTTCTTCTTCCTCAAACACCACGAAACCAGAAACCATCGCCCCACCACCAACCACCGCAAGCCAACCAACCAAGAGCCACGAAATCAGAAAGCCATCGCCAAGATCCACCCAAAGATCACCATGGCCGAGCCTATCACCAAGATTCACCTCGCCCAAACCGCAACCACTCACCAAACCAGTAACCCGTAACCGAGTCCTTCACCATCAAAACCAACCCATCCACCACGAAACACTCAACACCGAGAGCATTTGACCGAGATCTATCAAACCCATCATCATCTTCCTCTTCGAAATCAATCACCATCACCGAACCGCAAAAGCCGAGAACCTCCACAGCAACCCAATCGCCGAACGCATCAACAACCACCGCGCGAGCCCGTGACCGAGCCTTCCTTCGCCGAGTCAAAACCAAGCCATCATCACTGCCGTTCAGCCACCCCACCAGAAACCCAAGACGAGATCTACCAGAAACCAGAAACCCACCTTTGCCGAGCCAGATCTGCTGTGAACCTCACCACCGAGAGACAACCAACACCCAACCGAGACCAGAAGCCGAGCCACCTAGACCCAACCCACAACCAAGTCACAACCAATCCGTATCCTCACTGCCAAAATCAAAACTAATTTTACGGTAATGATTTGATAAAAATTTGATTTGGTAATTGGGTAAACTACAAAAAAAAAAAATTGAATTGTGATTTGGTTGATTATGACTGTGGATTGGATTACGAAGTGTTGGATGGTTGAATTTGATTCGTAGTAATTGGGGGCGAAGAAATTGAGTTTGATATTTGGTGTTTGTTTGTGGCATTTGATAGATTTAGGTTGTGTTGGATAATCAAAAATTCAGGGGAGACTCTGTCGAATTTTTCTGAAAAATACCAAAGTTGGGATTTGATTGGTGATAATTTTTTAGGGTGAATTTTGGGGAAAGTTTGAGTTTTTAAAGGTGATTCTGCCAAAAATTTTAATGGTCAAATAACAATCGTGGTAAGAATCGTAATTTGGACATAAATCTTTATCGGTAATTTTTCCTGTAAAATTTCAGCTGATCAGGTATTACCTTTTAACTCTTCTTCTACTGTTTAAGTCATTGGGGACAATGTCTCATTTAGGTTTGGGGGAGGGATTTAGTTGATTAGTACCTTGTTTTTAGTTTGTATGTTGTTTATTTTTAGTCCAAAATTTTCGAAAAATACAAAAAAATTGAAAAATTTTCAAAATTACAAAATATTTTGCATTTTTGTGTTTTTATTTTGACTAAAAAGGTGGATGGAATTGGTAAAAGATAGCCGAGTAAGGAATTTCCACTCCTGAGACGTATCTCAAACCTATTTCGAAACAAGTTAATTTTTGTTTATTTCCTTTTTAATTATTTAATTTGTGAATTCTCCTAACACTGACTAAAATGAATCTTCATATGTTCAGTTGACAGGTATTATGAACTTACATGGAAACATACGGACATGAGAACTAAAATTGAAAAGTTTGTAATATTCCGTGCTATAGTTTAATTGGAGGAAGCATCTCTAAATAGTGATGGAGTAAAAAAAAAAAAAAAAAAAAAAAAAAAAGTCCGAGATCCGAGTTATAAAGTCTGTAAGGGTATTTTAATACCTAGTACCCTAAAACCAACTGGTTTGGGAGTCATTGGCCCAAAGCTCGTTACATGGATCGAAGATGCTGCAAAAATATATATATATATATATTTTTTATATCAGAAGTCTGAGTAATTAAGTTCATAGGGGTGTCTTAACACCTGGTGCCCTAAAACCAACTGGTTTGGGAGCCACCGACCCAAAGCTCGCTACATAGACGGAAGGTATTGTATAAAAATAAAAAATAGAAAAAAAAAATCAAAGAAAAAATCAGAAAAATCAGAAAATTATTCCATTGCTACAAAAAGGTGTAAAATCTGATAGAACTTTAGGACAAAAATATTACTCTCTTATCAACTGCACTTATGACTGTTGTGGGCAAAAATGAAATGATTAATATTTTGTTGGCTGTGTATATGGAGAATGGTAAAAATAATCGGAGAATTTACTTATTCGATAATTTAGAAAGAAACAAAACAACTAATAACTTGGAGTAGATTTTTCACCTGATTAGTCACTTTCTTTCTTTATTCTCTTTTCGCTTGTCTTTTTGCTTTTGTGTGCATTAGTTTTACTACACTTTTTACTTTTGTAAAATGTTTGTGGGTATCATTGCTGTAAACCCTCACGAGACTTCAACTCGTCCACTAGGGACACCTAGGGGTTTAAAGGCTTGTTGCATATGCTAAATGTAACCGTGATCCCTACGAAAGTGGCTTAGTTAAATTTTGTTATGTTATTTTATTTTGTATTTTGCTCGAGGACTAGCAAAATGTTAGGTTTGAGGGTGTGATGAGTGGTATTTATATCACTATTTCCCACTCATTTAACTTAATATTTTGTATAGTTTCTTGAGTTTTATGAACGTTTTGATGTGTTTTATTGTTATTTTGCAGATAAATAAAGTTTGGACAGCACTGGAGGCAATTTGGGGCAAAACCGGACAAAAATGCGTCAACAGGGTTATTTGGTCTTCCTCGCGTCGCGACGCAGGAGCATTACGCGCCGCGACGCCCAGCGTGTGCCGGTTCTGCTAAAATGCGCCATGGTCAACGGGTCAACAATTTGAAAAGTTTGACTTTGCTAAAATGCGCCGTGCGTGCGTGTCACCATCACATCCGATCTGCTAACGTGCGCCGTGACACGTGTCAACATCATATGCTGCCGACACTCTGACATGACACGTGTCGCCTCGTCATCAGCCATGTCATCGGTCAACGAGTCAACCATGCCACGTGTCATGCCACGTCATCAGACACGTCAGCAAGTCAACCGAGTCAACATGCCACGTCAACCTCAGCCAATCAGAATTTGACACGTGTCGCCACGTGTCGCCATCCATTGTGCCGACAGTTGTACAGTCAGCCGCCCTCGCCACGTGTCGCCACGTCATCGCCACGTCGCCTCCGCGTCAGCATGACGTCAGCATGACGTCATCACAATAATTGAGAATTAGCCGCCTTGACACGTGTCGCTTGCACAGTTAGCCGCCTCGCTACGTGTCGCCGTCTCATTGTGCCACGTCGACATTTGAGCGTCGCGACGCGAAACGCCTTAGCGTCGCGACGCGCGCACAGTTCCCAAACGGTGAATTTTGTTTTGCTATAAATAGGCCGCGAATTTTCATTTTTCAAATACCTCTCTCTCTCTTGATTTCTCTCTCTAGAGAGAGTTTCTCTCTCTAGAATTTTTAGTTTTTTTATTTTTAGTTTGTAATTTATTTTATTACTTTTGTAATAATATAATTTAATTTTTACTTTTTACTTTTTACAGTTTTTACTATTCACCATGTTGAAGTAACTTTTTTAGCTAGGGTGAAAGGTAATTCTTCTACTATTGCTATTTAGATTAATCTCCCTTAAAAATAATATATTCACTATTTAAAATATTGACTTAATAAGGAATACCGCTATATTGGTCGGTTGGTAATTTAATTTTAATCTGTTTTAAACCTGACTAATCAAGGATACCGCCAGACTGGTCGGTTGGTAAATTTATTTTGGTTCCGCCTTAATGGCTGGTTGGACTTAATTTGACTTAATCCGGATACCGCCAGACTGGTCGGTTGGTAATTATTATCACAAGTTATATATTATTTTATGGGAGATATCTAAATTAGTAGTAGTAAAAGTAATTCCTTTTACCTTAGCATTTTATTTTATTGTAATTTATTTTTCAGCTTTTTACTTTATGTCTTTACTTTTATGTATTTACTAGTCCTAGTTATGTGTTAGTTTTCTGAGGTTGTGATGACTTTTAATATCACCGGTTTATAAGGGATTATTTTATAGTTGGGTAATTTAAAGGTTTATTTATTAAGTCTTAAGTTTAATGCTTCTTGTTGTCTGATCACCAATAAGATTGATATGGTAAATCTAAAATGAACTAGACATAGGGATTTTAGATTTCAGCCTTAGACTTAATAGCCCACGATCTTCCTTGAGGATAGATAAACCTTTAATAGATTTCCTTACAGGATAGGAATATACCTGTCGTGGGCGGGGGTAGCCATAATTGGAACTTAGACTTAATGAATCCAGGTAATGTGGTTGACATAGGAATATGGTTCAATTGGGTTATACTGGGTATTTGTGTCTGACCATCGACAGAGGCTTACACATAATTTAGTGTTCCAGGTTAATAAATCAATATATTACCAACTTTAGATAACCACTTCATCTTTAAAATGATATTAAAAGAAATCACAACCCTAGATCTTTGTGTCTTTTGTTATTTTCCTTAGTATTTTCTTTTATCTTTTTATTTATTTATTTAGCAAATCTTCAATCAACCAAATCAATCAAGCAATCAATTCTCTTCTCCCTTTAATTAGATATTTATAAATAAATAGATTCAACAATTAATAACAACAGTAGGAATTAAGTCCTCGTGGGATCGATATTTTTATACTACTTGAACGATACGTGCGCTTGCGTTATACGTGTGTGTTTACGCCGGTCAGCTCTTTGGAATGTGGAAGAGTTTGCTGAGTTTGAGAAAAACTTGTAGATTGGAAGGAGGACTGGAGGAGTCTTCAGTTCAAGTAAGTCTTTTTCTTTCTTTATTTTATTTAGAGTTCTTATGATAGTTAGCTTATTTAGGTTTATGTTTTTTGCATGTTTTTATGTGTTTTATGCTTAGAATATATAGTAACATACCTAGGCTTGTAGAATAATCAAAACAAATGGGTATTGGGCAAGGGGAAAGCGGCATAATAATTTTAATTTTCCGATGCGCACTCGCGGCCGCTTCCCAACAGTTTAGGATTCCTTGAAAGTGTCGTATTCCAATCCTATTTAGGAAATATATATCCAGGGTTAGGTGTAATCCTTATTGTACTTGGATTATACCATCGTGTTTGTGGGTAGGGGTGTGCATTAATCGGTTTTAACTGATTAACAGAATCGTTCCGACCCATTTTTTATAATGGTTTGATTATTGTGATTAAATCGATTTTTGCAGTTAAAATTTTTAACTTTTTCGGTTATTCGATTCAGTTACGGTTATGAGATTCGTATAATCGAACCGACCGATTAACCGAAATATATATATGCTTCAAAACCCTAAATAAGTAAATAACAAAATTTCATAGACCGATTGTTAGATAAATTATTAAAACCGAAAATTATTAAATTATTGGCTATTAAGAAACCCAAAATTTTATAATATTGGGTTAAATATTAAATTTGATGAATATGAATTTATATTTGTGTTAAATTGCTTTGTTGAATATTGAGTTGATGAATTTTTATTTGTTGGACTGGTTAATAACCGAATTAACCAAAACCGACCGAAATATAATGGTTAAATTGGTTATGGTTATGTGTCATAATATGGTTAAATCGGTTACACATTTACTTAACCGAAAAATTCCGGTTTGGTTAAAAAATCAAGGATTAACCGACCGAACCGACCGATGCACACCCCTATATGTGGGTAATCGGTCTTGACCTAATACTTAGTTTCCTTATTAAGAAGGAATTAGTCGTGTACGGACTGGTGGACAATGTCTACTAGGTTATTACACGATATAAGACTGTCAGCTGGGACCCTGATTAAATAACGTCAACTAGAATATTAAACAACATGAGTCGCGTCTCATCATGTCGCGTGGGCCTCTTACCTCTATGGGTGTGTGGGTCATGTGTGTAGGCTCAAAGCTGTTGATAGCCTCACATTGGTGCATATTTAACCTAATAAACTTGATGTCGTCTGGGATCAATGTCCACTGGAATGTCCACGTCGAGTGGGGTCCTGACGACTGGAACCCATGCTGATTGGGCATTGTTGTTAGCCCATGAAGCCATTAGGGTCAGATGAAGGCCAAAAGCATGATCTTATGCAAATTGTCGCGTGGACCCAAGTATTGTATGAGAAAGAATGACATTTGTGTCCTTAGCCAAAATTTGACCCATACACCAAATTCGTTTCTAAATGCTATGAACTTCCACCAAATAATAAGAGGAGATTTCAAAATCATATAGAATCAAAGAGGAATTTTGGGGGGGTTGAGGTTGAATGAAGAACTTAGGAATGGATTTGAAAATTAACAGATATAGGATTTTGGACTTTTTTGTAAAAGCACCCCCAAAGAAAATAACTTCCATTAATGATAAAAATAAATGAACTCGAACCCGTAAACAAACAGCTCTCATAAATCTACATTATCGTTAATACAACTACCAATGTTATCATCTTAAAAAGAACAGAAGAACTCGTCAAGATTTCCCTTAAATCTTCTTTACTTTTGAACTGGTACAAGTACCCAGAACGCTTTGTATATAATTAGTGTGTAATATAATATGATTCACGTGTTTATTTTTATATATTGCTGAATTGTGGGTGGTCCTCTGTATTCTCTTTTCTTAGAATCTTATCTTTGCTCATTCCTTTAATGTAAAGTTATGTTCGCTGTATTGTTCTAGATCTACAAAATTTCATTTTCACTGTTTCTTCCCCATTAGAAATGCTTATTGACATCCTTGAATTCTCCTTTTGCTTGCTTTTAGTTTGTTCGTGTTTGCTTTCTGGGCATCTTTGAAGGTGGGTTGGTTGATTTTTGTCTTTTTAGTTATCATGTTATGTCAAAGACGATTGTGTGTGGTTTTTTTTTTTTTTTTTTTTTTTTTTTTTTTTTTTTTTTTTTTGTGGGTGTTTAATGCATATTAAGTTGCCTTACATAGCTCAAAGATGAATCTTTTTTCTATCTTCTTTATTATTTGATTAGTTTTATGTAATTTTTGTCTGTCAGTTGTATTTAACTCTGTGAATTTGCCAATTTTATGTGTTTTCCTTTGGCTTCCATATTTCTATATTGGTTATATAGTTTGTATGACATTCTTCAATTATAACGTAGCATTTATTGGGAAATTTGAGATCTTTTATGCATTTATTTTCTTATATATGAGAGACTAATAAGTTTAGGTAAGATTGATTTCTGATTGTTTTCAGGTTCAATATTGCTATATAAGATGGAGGGTATTATAGTTAGAAGGGTCATTCCCTCGGACAACAGTTGCCTATTTAATGCGGTCGGGTATGGTAGTACAACAATTAAATTTGTGAACTTGTTCTTATGTCCAGTGAAGTCTGACCATTGTTTTTTGTTTTCTTAATTAACAGTTATGTTATGGAACATGACAAAAACAAAGCTCCTGAGTTAAGACAGGTTCTTATCTTTGACATTTTATTTTTGCTGCCAGCATTGGCAGTTTTAGATTGCGAACTTTCTGATTTCCATTTGTTTCTGCTTGATTTGAAAACTTAAATACAGTTTTGATGATTGGTAGGGTGTGCAATTGGCAGTTAAATCTTAGTAAGTTCAAGTTTGATGTTTAGCTGAATATATTTAGCTTAATTATCTGATTCTGATGTATGTATGAATTATATAATGTTTGATTCATGAGGTATATAAACAGTTGCACTACTACATCCCAGTCTGTTGCGTGGAAATAGTAGATGCTTAGAAAGTTAGAAATTATTAACACGTTGGTATTTTAACAAACTGCACATTCTTTAATTTTATTTATTAATTTGCGATTTGCGACATACATAGTCTGATAAACCTATGAATAAGTAATAAGGTTGAAGTTGGAAGTCCGAAAGCACAAGGAGGGAAAACAAGAAAATTGATGCTTGCAATGAAAAGGAGCACAATCATCTAAAAATTAATGGAAGATATGTCCTGGGTGGTGCTCTTATAAAGCTTTCCATGCAGCTGATTTATTATGGTTTATTAGTTTTTCATGTGGTTAATAATATAAGACTTGGAATCATGTATATAAAAGAAAATCATGATGAGCTTGGATAAAGAGCAATGACGGATACGATATCAATTTGTATTGTCTTTATTTGGTTATATGTTAGGGTTGTTTATCCCTTGTGAGTTTCTTTTAGTGTACAGCTCACAATTATTAATAATTTCAAAGTTATGATAACTTAGAATATACTAGAAAACAGAATTGAGTTGGTTAATTATGTGATTTAGTTGCAATCTAGTCCGTTATATACAGAAGAACCTTTGAGAATATACAGAAATTCTTATGAACTTGTTATTCTCTTTGGAAATACATTGCTGGCCTTTGGTTATAAATGTTGATTACACTCGTGGGGAGAAATGGGATGGATTTTCTCTGGGTCATTGGATTGTGTTCTCTCTTCTGAGAAGGTTCCATATGAGAACAAATCTTTGAGTTCAGTTGAGAGTCGACCATGGCTTTGTAATTTGACTACTTAGTTCAGGTGGTCAACTATAGAAATTCTCCTTTTCCTTTGGATCTATCCTATGGGACGTGTATTTGGTAAGTATAGGATCCTATATCTTCTCTACTGCCCCTAATCCGAACTACTTTAGCCTCCACATTTATTTTTCTCTTTTCTACTTAATTTTCAATGATCCTCCTTAGCTATGTCAGTTGCTCCTTTCTCTTGACCAAATTGCTCAAATTGACCTTTTCTTCACCTCTATCTATGTGGTCTTTCTCTCTGTACTTTCTCATGACTGCACTGAATGGAAGGGAGTTTTTGTTGCATGATTGAAGTTTAGTAAATTTTGTAAGATTTTAGTTGGATGTTTTTTTATTACTGGGTTTTCTTCTTAAGCAAGCCTCTTCCAAATGATAAGCTGAATGCAGAAAGCTGTGAAGATAAGTTACTAAAGTACGCAGACAATATGATAGTGGAATTCTGTTGTGCCTCTGTACTTTTAGAATCAAGCCCTTTTTCTGTGATGGCATCAGATTCTACTGCAATCTTTTTCCAAAGGATCTTATCCAGAACTTCTAGTGGTATTGGGCATATAATGACATCATCATGCCATGACAATGACATGTGTCTGGAGTCATCGTGCTGTTTGTTATCACATTGACATCTTGGTACTTTTCAAAGTCTAAAACATGATAATTTTTCATAATCCTGGTGAAGATGTCACCTGCTGGCATGGTATGGTGGAATACATTGTTAAAGTATATGGAAATTTAGTTAAGCTGTGCATCTACCTCCTGTATGCATATAACTAAGTAATTCAAGTACGCTTTATGAAGGTTTTTAATTGCTTAGTGGCAATTGAAGTATGTGGATCAAATTTTATAATTACCAGGCATGATATTGATAGCCAAACATTTTCATGTGCAAGTTTGTATGCATTAATGATTTAATTTATTGCCCCTCGTAGTAATTTTTTTCATGAACAATGTGATTGATGATCTTTTGTAGGTTATAGCTGCAACAGTGGCAAGCGATCCAGTAAAATATTCTGAGGCATTTCTTGGAAAGACAAATCAAGAGTATTGTTCTTGGATTCAGGACTCAGAAAAGTGGGGAGGTGCGGTGAACTTCTTTTCTTTCTAATTAGGCATGCTTTGTTGTCCGATAGACAGTTGAGAGAAGATGGATCTAAATTATGTCAATGTGACATTTATGGAATTATCTTGCAACTGCTGGCTTTTCTTGTGTAGTATGTATGAGCAGCAGCTAGCTCTTCCATATTTCCTCCTCTATCCTCTCGCTCCCTGCATAAATGTTGGGTCACAATCTGCTACAACTATGATGTTATTTAGGTTATTAATTGACTTATTGTACTGACTTTTACTTCATGTTTGATTTGAAGGTGCCATTGAGCTTTCGATATTAACAGATTATTATGGACGTGAAATTGCAGCATATGATATTCAGACCACGAGATGTGATTTGTATGGCCAGGTTAGTAGTAGTCTTTCGTTGTTTGTGCATCAGATTCTAGTGAATTCAGCATTTCTAATTTTCTTTTTCTTCCTTTTTCTGGTGTCTAAATTGACAGGAAAATAAGTATTCTGAAAGAGTTATGCTCATCTACGACGGGCTTCATTATGATGCTTTAGCTGTAAGATGTCTTGCGATCAATTTCCTATAGTTGTTTTCATCTTATTTGCTCTGTTGGTTGTTAGATCAGAAAGTTTTCAAAAATTCCATAACTCAAACTTGCACATGCTAAGTAGCTTCAGAACTTGCTATTTTATGGGTGGTCCCCCTGAATTATCTACTTTTATATTGCCCCTGTAGCAAAGTTAATGTTCCCTCGCATAGACATAAAGAAAAGGAGAAAAAACATTCAGTGATGCTGATTAATCTTTCATGTCGGTTCATGCTTCCATCATTTCTTTCCCCTTCTGTGGGTGCTCCTGTTAATTCTTACTTACGCTGTGTTAAGTTTCTATTCTACGTATGGATGCTTGATACCTGTTATGGTGTATCTGCAGATGTCTCCATTTGAGGAAGCACCGGAGGAGTTTGATCAGACTATATTTCCTGTACAGAAGGACAGGACCATTGGGCCAGCTGAGGCGCTAGCTCTGAAATTTGCTAAAGAGCAACAAAGGTAATATTCAAGGTTTATAGAGGTTTCATTTTGCTGTGACGTGTTGTTAAATGTGAATTATTTCATGCTCAAATAAGAAAGACGGCCATGTTCGAACACACACGTGTTTCTAGTTATCTAAAGGCTAGAAATTAGTTTTTTAAGATGGTTATGGACTGCTTACAAGCTGCCTCACATGCTGTTTAATCAACCAATTCTGTAGTTCAGATTCGTTTGATCAATCTGGTTATGTATTGAGGGGTCTGTTTCTGCATGGTGAGAATCATGTCGAGATAATACAAATTTTAGAGGACAGTTAGGTTACCAAATCTCTGCCTTCTTGATGTGTATATACATGCATATCGGCCATTGCGTTTTCAAGGACCATGGTGAGGTTAACCTAATCTTTCAGAAAATTAAGTTGCTTGAGAAAAGGATTCGTGATTCAACATAACTAAATATCGCAGAAGTACGTTTCAGGAAAAACCCAAGTAAATGAAAAATTCTAGGTGTAAACCCATATTTGGCCGAATGATTCTATCTTATTTGGAGGCAATTTATTAGACTCTATTTCTTATCCTGATATGAATTGGTTTCTTTCATTATAAAATATTGATGTTTTCTAATTTTGCATCATCAAGTTTTGATTTTCTTGCTATTCCTTAGGAAACGGAGCTATACTGACACTGCAAACTTCACTTTGCGCTGTGGAGTATGCCAAATTGGAGTAGTTGGACAGAAGGTAGAATTATATCTATGCTAATTATGAATTCCAAATGAAGAAAGAAAATCAATGTTAATTTTGTCACTATGATTCTCTCTATGCTCTTTCTTAGCATATTTTCATGAACTTTATGTTTTCAACCGAAAATAATTTTATGTGAATGTTCAGGAGGCTGTTGAGCATGCTCAATCGACTGGCCATGTCAATTTTCAGGAATATAGATGACATAGGTAAGGGGGGAACCGCAGCAATAAGTAGATTCACCAATTTTGAGAAATGTTGTGATGGAATTTTGTAATGTAACAAATGAAAAGATTGAAACTCTGAAATTTGTTATAAAATCGCATTTTTTATTTTTCTGTAAGATGCAAGATTGAGTGCTTATGCTTTGAATCTAGTTTGGTTATATGCATAAACTGAGCTCATTGGATAATCTTGTTGATAAATTGCATGTAGGCAAAAAATAAATCAATCTTCGGATAATCTTCTTGTCATTGTACTCCCTGTTTGTCATTGTTTTATTCACACACCAGTGCCTTCATTTATTGATTTAAGTACATAAAACATCACAAGTACAAACATAAAAGATCTAGTAACATTTTCTTATAAAAAACCACTCAAATTTATCCCCCAAGGCCATTAAAGAACCTCCAAATTTAATTTTTTTTTTATTTAAAATCGTTGAAAATCTCACCATCAAATCACCCATTTCGGATTTAAGTGGAGTAAATAAAATTCCCGGTTGTCCTAGGCTTTTACAGAAAACGCATTCTCTGAATTCGAACTCAAAACCTCAAAATGAAATCCAAAATCATACACCACCAAGCAACGCCCAAGAACCTCAATGCTTACATACAACTACCAGTTCATTTCATCTGTTTTCGTTTCTATATCCATTTTCATCTTCACAAAAAGCATTTTTCTTCGTACAATTAGGAAGTGGAGTTCTGCATAGATCATTGAACAACGCTTTGCAATTGAGTGCTTGAAAGGATTTTGTGGGTGAAGTTTGTTTGATACACTATTAAGGGGAGATCTTAGTTGTACCAACAACACTAAGGATATTGCAATTGTTTCTTAACCAATATTAATACCCGCAAAATAGAGAGATATTAGTGGCAAAGATGGGTTTATTTAAGATTAATTTAGCTAAGTTTAGGTCTATCCAAAATTGTAAAGGCTTATAATAATAGTTACCATTCTTACTACCTCAAAAACCAAGTAGAAAATGCTGCAATGCAGCAAGCAAGCTGAGTGTCATGGTCTTAGCTTACGGCTATGACGTTCAGTCACGTTACAAATGAGCTCACGTTACAAATGAGCTCATGTTTCGGGACATCAGTTTAAGGTCTTTAAGGGTTATATGTACCTTTCATGTACCCTTGTACTGGTGAGTTTCCATCCGTGAAGCCTTATTCGGAAGTTTGCCTGGAGAATTAGAAACATACTCGCTTGTTGCTAGCCGCTAGCGCAGTATTGTGGAGTTGTGAAGGAGCTTATGTTCCGGAGTGCCAGATCGGGCTAGCTCCAAGTCCTAAGTAATTCTTATGGGCATATGTACTGGAGATATTTCAACCATGAGGTCCTGTTTCGAAGTTTATCGGGAGATTTAGAGATGTGCTAGCATATGGCTAGACGTTGGCCTAATCTAGTGCATTGTGAAGGAGCTAATTCCTCGGGGTGTCGAAGCGAGTGGGACCAAGTTCCAAAGTGAATCTTATGGTCACTTGTACTCGGAAAATCTCAGCCCCAGAGTTGGATTTCGAGATTTGCCGGGAGATTTTGGCAGTGTGCCCACTTTTGGGTCTTTTCCGCTAAAGTGGGGGCGTTGTGGAAACCCATCAAGACGAGCTCGTTTAGGGACGAGATTTTAACCCAAAGTCGCTTATATGGTGGCTTACTGAATGCCCGGAAGAGTTCCTGAAAACTCCTCTTAAGATAGATTTTAGAGGGGGGTGTGACAACTCAAGCGCTAGGTGCGTACACTGGTGAGACATGTGCAATGTCTTTAAAACCTCTTTAGGGGGGGAAGCCTAGGTGAACCTTGGGTGTGGCCAAGGGGGCTTCGGTGGTCTTGGGGCTTTAGCCGTGAACCCTCTCGCCCTTAGACAACGTGTGGACAATGGTGTATTGTCGAGATTGAGTTGGCGGGAAAATGCCATATTTTATATCCGGTTGCACTATTCGAGTGCCGGGACCCGGTATTGTGCGGGCCCGCATGTGTATGCTTCGAGATAGCTTGTGAGCTTTCATAAATCAATAAAATTACGGGTCTGTTCCCTCCCCAACAATGGGAGGGACAGAGGCTCCGGTTAGGCTGACTTATACGGGACGCGACCGTGTAAGTGCCGCACGAGCCCTTTTTCCGTTAAGGAAAAAGTTGGCCCGTGACAGTTGGTATCAGAGCCCTAGGTTGGGCACGTGGAATGTCTACAGATATGGGTAGACGTTGTTGAGACGATGTGAACATCGTAAGGCTAGTGTGAAGCCTCGGTAGAGAAACGGCTCGAGAGGAAGCCGGGAGAGTGCGTGTTGGTGCACGCAGGGAAGTATAAATCCCAAATTGAGATGGATGGATGTAAGACAAGGTGAGAGCACTTGAGATGTGCTAGTTTCATATGAGGTTGGCTCGGGTGAAGCCAAAAATGTTCGGGGGAGACCCGAAATGGATGTGAAACTTGTCTACGAGAGACAAACAAGTGGTCTACACACCGTGAAGGTGTGAGAGATATTTGGAGTGTACAAGAAACACCACGAGGGTGCGTATGTGATAGAGAGTTGAGATGAGTAAGCCCTCTTGTGTGAGGCAATGACAGGAACCGAGTGAAAACCCGATACTCCGTGTGAGTAGTTTGTGAATGTCTTGAGGAATGAAGCCTTCGTAAGGTTATGAGCAACAAGTTGTTTGGATTCCTGTGATTAGGAATGCCATTAGTTTAAAGCTACGAGTAGTGAGTTGTGTGGATTCTCTATAGTGGGGATGCCCTCAACTCATGGCTACGAGTAACGAGTTGTGTGGATTCCCGTGAGTGGGGATGCCAACGGAAGTGTATTGGCTTGAGATAGGCCAAAGTAAAAGTGGGGGAGTGAGCCTGAAATGAGTCAGGTATCTCCAAAGACCCTTATGGAATGTGATAACCATTGTGTTGGTTATGTAATGATTGTGTGGGAGACCGAGGTTGAATTATTTTCGGTAATATAACGAGTTGCTCGTAAAGGTAGAGTGCCTTACGAGTTGGAGGTGCAACGAGTTGCACAAGGGTTGCATGTAAATTGCAATTGCGAGAGACGCGAGTGTGGTCCCGGAAGGGCCGAGATGCTTGCATTTTGGAGAATGCATGTGACATAATGCGACTACGAGTAGTCAAAATGAGAGTGTATGTACGAGTTACACGGGTAATGGGCCAGATGTGTGACTTTGGCTTTGGAGTGAGTTTGAGAATGGTGATTACTTCAAGGAAGTGATCTTATGTCGAACAAAGTTTCGTGAAATGACCTTGTGAGTCAATGTAGAATTGGCTAGAGTGCCAAAAGTGGGGTGGAAAACACCCGAGAGAATAGTACGAGTTGGCTTGGTGCCTAAAGAGTAATAAAGTGAGGTGACCAAGAGTGGTCGCAGGAATGGATTATAACGTGAGATGGAAACAATCCTATCGGCAACAGTTGAGTATCGAGACAATTGAGAAGCTCATGACAGAGCAAGCGACCCAGAGATGTGTGGAAGAATGAGATAGTTGCTAGTGATATGAGAGCAACTGCGTGTGTCCAAGAGGGGACTAGTGGAAATTAGCTCCACCATAGGCTAATTGTGGATCGGATGTGTGTTCATCTTCAGGAAACCCGATGTGCTACGCCGAGCGCCTTGAATAACAGGTATGCAGGGAGCCAGGGTGAAGTGAACAACCGATCTATTCATAATCAAAATGAACAAAACCCCTTTGTTTTTATCAAAACCCATTCACGTTTAAGTGTATGGAGCTTTTTTGTAAGAAGTTGTTGAATCAGAATTGAAAACTCGCGCAGAAGAGCGTGTAGAAAGTAGTGACCGAAATCAGAAACACTCATGCACGAGAGTTTGTATGGAGTTGTGACTGAGACTGGACAAGAAAACTAATACACAATCACGTGTGTGGAGTTGTTCCACATGTAATGATGGGGATTCCTAGAAGCTGCACGAATTATGTGTTGGGCTGATAATCCAACCATGTGCGGGAACTTGTGCCTAGTGACAGAGTTGAGCCATTATGTCAAAACAAAGACTCATGTACGGGAGTGTATATGATGTTTTGTGTTTAGATATTGTGTGCCCAATTCTTTATAAAGTTGAATGATGTTACAAACGTGGACATGTAATTTCATTCGTTGAGATAAATGACATTGCAATGTCTTCACTGTGTGCCTTGCTTATAAGAATCAAAGGAGATTCGTGATCTAATACGGGGTTGGACAACCCTCAATTTATGCCATCGTCGAGGACGTCGATGAATGAAGTGGGGGAGAATGTCATGGTCTTAGCTTACGGCTATGACGTTCAGTCACGTTACAAATGAGCTCATGTTTCGGGACATCAGTTTAAGGTCGTTAAGGGTTATATGTACCTTTCATGTACCCTTGTACTGGTGAGTTTCCATCCGTGAAGCCTTATTCGGAATTTTGCCTGGAGAATTAGAAACATACTCGCTTGTTGCTAGCCACTAGCGCAGTATTGTGGAGTTGTGAAGGAGCTTATGTTCCGGAGTGCCGGATCGGGCTAGCTCCAAGTCCTAAGTAATTCTTATGGGCATATGTACTGGAGATATTTCAACCATGAGGTTTATCGGGAGATTTAGAGATGTGCTAGCATATGGCTAGACGTTGGCCTAATCTAGTGCATTGTGAGGAGCTAATTCCTCGGGGTGTCGAAGCGAGTGGGACCAAGTTCCAAAGTGAATCTTATGGTCACTTGAACTGGGAAAATCTCAGCCCCCAGAGTTGGATTTCGAGATTTGCCGGGAGATTTTGGCAGTGTGCCCACTTTTGGGTCTTTTCCGCTAAAGTGGGGGCGTTGTGGAAACCCATCAAGACGAGCTCGTTTAGGGACGAGATTTTAACCCAAAGTCGCTTATATGGTGGCTTACTGAATGCCCGGAAGAGTTCCTGAAAACTCCTCTTAAGATAGATTTTAGAGGGGGGTGTGACAACTCAAGCGCTAAGTGCGTACACTGGTGAGACATGTGCAATGTCTTTAAAACCTCTTTATGGGGGAAGCCTAGGTGAACCTTGGGTGTGGCCAATGGGGCTTCGGTGGTCTTAGGGCTTTAGCCGTGAACCCTCTCGCCCTTAGACAACGTGTGGACAATGGTGTATTGTCGAGATTGAGTTGGCGGGAAAATGCCATATTTTATATCCGGTTGCACTATTCGAGTGCCGGGACCCGGTATTGTGCGGGCCCGCATGTGTATGCTTCGAGATAGCTTGTGAGCTTTCATAAATCAATAAAATTACGGGTCTGTTCCCTCCCCAACAATGGGAAATTAGGGACAGAGGCTCCGGTTAGGCTGACTTATACGGGACGCGACCGTGTAAGTGCCGCACGAGCCCTTTTTCCGTTAAGGAAAAAGTTGGCCCGTGACACTGAGCATGCTTGCGCTGCATGCACAAGTAGCATGTTTGCGCAGCATGCGCGCGCTAGGATCTCACCATGCGCATGATCCGATTTTTTCTCCCCTATTTTTTCCGGACTCCGATTCATCCCCAATATTTTCCTATACACTCGTAATGGAATATAATATTCCATTAAAATATTTAAAAATACACACATGCTCAATTACCATGGGTTAGACCCATTTCCACTACGCGGGGTACCAATCCGACCCTAGGGATCCCACAACCGTCCCAACAGAACGATATCAGATCAGGTTTTAACCACACAACACATGTTACATGTTTGACATGTATTTGAATCTATGACTCTGTAATTTAAATTTAATTAATGTAGATCTCTCATTTCATGTTCATTGTAGTGGTAAAGGATATGGTTCTGAGCCAAATGATCCTTTAGGATCTTTACAGAACCAAATGGGCATGTAGGTCTCCTATGAGTAGTGCAGTTCTTTTCATGCGGTTTCAACCGTCGGGTACAATAAGAACCGGTGCAATCATCAGTCTATGTTTCAGTTCCAAGAAGGCTATCTCACAACTGTCATCCCAAACGAACCTAACGTCTTTTCTGATCAACTTGGTCAGGAGCAATGCAATTTTAGAGAAATTTTTCACGAACCAATAGTGGTATCTGGCTAATCTGAGAAAACTATACACTTCTACCACATTCTTCGATCTCTCCCACTGTAGAACATATTCTGTCTTTGAAGAGTCAACCGCAATACATTCTTGAGAGATTTCATACCCTAGAAACTTTACATTTGTCATCGAAAAATCACATTTCGATCTTTTGACATACAGTTGGTAATTCTTCAAATTGTATTGTACAACCCTTAGATACTCTGCATGTTCTTCTTGGGTTTTTGAGTATATCAGGATGTCATCGATGGAGACTATCACAATTGATCTAGATAGGGTCAGAAGATTCGATTCATGAGGTCTCTATAAGCAGGGGGCATTAGTTAAACCGAAAGGCATAACTAAAAACTCAAAATGGTCATACAAATTTCTAAATGAGGTCTTCGGTATGTCTCCCTCATGAATTTATAGTTTGTGATAATCGGATCTTAAGTCAATTTTTGGAGAAAAACCTGGACCCACCAAGTTGGTCAAACAATTCGTCGATCCTCTGTAATGGGTATTTGTTCTTAATGGTAAGTTGATTTAGCTTCTGGTGATCCATACAAGATCTCAATATCCCATCAGCTTTCTTGGCAAATAATATAAGAGCTCCCCACGATGACGTGCTACTTCAGTTGAATTCTCTATTTAAAAGGTCGTCCAATTAGCTGGGGCCATACGATATACTGGAATGGAAACTGCTGAGCTCGTGGAACCAAGTCAATGCAAAACTTGATCTCTCTGTCTAGTGGCAATCCCAATAAATCTTCCAAATATACATTTAGAAAATCACTAGCCACTGGTAGGGGTGTTCACGGGTCGGGTCGGGTTTTTTGAAATTTTGTTAGACCCGATCGGGTCGGGTCAAGGGAAAGTCGGGTCACGGGTCGGGTCACGCGGAAGTGAAACCCGATCGGGTTCGGATCGGGTCGGGTCATTTTAAAAAAATAATTTTTTTTAATGAATTAATTATTTTGAAATATAAATATTAGTTAATTTATGTCCCAAACATTATCATATATATAAAGTTTTAATACAAAAAAATAATAAACAAATAAAATAATAGTAAAAACTTTAAAAATAATAATATAATTTTAGAAAATAATAAAAATTTTAGAAAAATAATAAAAATTATATAGGGTCAGGTCGGGTCAGGTTTTAATATCAAACCCGTTGCCCAACTCGAAAATTTCGGGTCGGGTCAAAATTTTGCAAACTTTTTTATGAACCCGCACGGGTCGGGTCACGTCTGGTCGGGTCGGGTCACGGATTGACCTGACCCTATGAACACCCCTAGCCACTGGTGTGGGTGGATAGTGATCTTATGAACTCCCCCGTCATTGAGGGTGAACAGGCTCCCATAACAGTCATGTTTCTTTCTTCCATCTATGCATACCTTCAATATAGGATTAGGTTTTAAGTCAAGCTCACTTTATAAACGATAGGGATTCCATTCTTCGGCAGAAAAAATGACTATTTTCTGCAGAAACCCACAGTGGCTCAATATTTGGAACTAGTCCATGCCAAGGGTCACGCCAAATGGTTCCAAGGGCAATAAAATCAAATTTGCCTTGGGTTCATCTCTCTTATTCCTCAGTGATTGGCTAAAAGCGTCGAGTAATCAGTGCGCTGGGAGACTAAGCGGATGTTTGGAAGCATGTCAAAATGATGGACGCCGATACCATCAATGATATACGAGTTCAACTTACTCTTGAATAGTGCCATTGGATAGGACTCACTCATACATGTGCATAGTGTAAACCTGGATAACTCTATAAACCTCTTAGTAAAATCTTTGACTAATAGATTTTCTTGTACCAGCATCGTAAATTGTGTTGGCATCTTTCTCTGTTGCTCATCATTGGAATACTTAGCCTTGAACATATGCTCAAATTTCTCCTATGTAATGCCATCCACATCCTGGATACTTTCAACAATGTCCCATTAAAAGGTAATATAGACATTGTATTTTTAAACATATTATGATTATGAGTTACTTCTGGGAACACCTATAAAGTTTTGGAAAGTAGTGAGGTCTAATGATGGAAGGGAAAAAACCTTAAATAAGTTCAAAAGAAACAATCAAATTCAGGACATATGTCACATATGTCCGGCCCCTTATCCATCAAAATCCAGCTGGATGTCATCTACATTCGACCAGATTTATAAACCAAACCCGACTAAATGTCATCTATATCCGACCGGATGTCTCCATCAAATCCGACCAGACATTAACTCAATCATGCCGAATATGCGTCGTGTTTCTAGTTTTGCTTAAGGATTTTGATCTTTTTCCTTCTTAACCGATTTCCTTAACAAATGAGATTATTCAATTGAGATTTTAAAAGACTATTTATCGATAAATAAGTCCAGCAGATTTTAAAAGACATTTAAAGAATGTAATGACTTATAAGATTTTATGACATTTTGTTTAATAAAGATTTTTTACTTATAAGATTTTAAAAGATTTATATCATGAGAATTTGTAAGATTTGAAAGGACTATATATAGATTTTTTTTTCTTTTTTTTTAAATAGATATTATATGGAATAGAACCATAAATAAAAAAAAAACTAATGAAAATCAATTGGTTCAAGCTGTGGACATTTGCATCAACAATAACAGAAAATAGAATAATATGAAATAGAACCATAAATAAAAACGAATATTCAAAATCATAAATTAATGAAAAATATAACAAAGAAATGATAATTTTAAAGCCAATTTGATGGTTTTTTAATAGCCAATTTGATGTAGCTTCATGTCCTCCTAAGTAGCATTTCTCCACATATCTAAAGCCATGCTAGCCCTCCATGCATTAGCATCTTCTCGTTGATATTGGCAAATTTCTTCTTCCTCTATGTCGTTACCTTCATACATGTGCGATTGTGACATTATACATGCATAATATATATATATATATATATATAATATATATATATATATATATATATATATATATGAGGCTGCAAAACAATAAATTAAGAAAATTTATTAGATGTTAACAAACAATATATATTTTTTTCAAACGATGCATTTAGCTCAAAGAGTATAGGAACATATAATCAAGATTGATAAAGTAAACGAAATTTGATGATAAAATTCATCCCAACACAATCTATAGGAAGTAGAATATCAAAACTAAAAATAAATTGATAAGTTTTTTTTTTTTTTATAAATTGATACCAATAAACCATCATGTGCACATCAAATATTCATCAAAGTAAAAGCTAATATTCAAATTTCTTAAACAAAAAAAATTATAATAACAATAGTTCAATCAAATTATGGCATCCCAAATATCCTTGTTTTAGTACTAAGCAATTCACCCGCCCTGTAACGAGTATTCTCATCCAAATTTGGTATCTCTTTTATGGCATCCCAAATATCCCTCTCTCTTTCTCTTTCTCTTTTCTCCATTAGATGGGATATTTTTTCAAAATTGGCAGAAATAGTCTCAATGCCTATAGAAAGATTTTCTAGAACTTTGGCTTGATTGTTGGTCCCAACTGAGCTAGAACTCACTTCATATTCAGATCTATTTCGCTTATTGCGGCTTGGTTTTTCTGTGGGATCCGAACCTAAAGGGGAATAAGATGGTGGACTACATTGGCGGGGTGATGGAGGCTGGTAGGATGGTTCATAGTGATTTGGTGCCATGAACGCATCAATGTTAGGATTATATGAAAAGTCTTACATCCCGAAATCTCTATTTTCTTCCCCATAAGTTGTTACATCAGTATCATCAGCGCCCAATGCAATGGAGCCATTCCCAGTAGCAGTTCCACCCCCAACAACAATCTTCAAATCCTCATAATCAACTACACTCTTTTCTCGAAGTTTATTGTGACTTGGGTGGGACTAGCAAATAACAAATTATTCACCGTTAATATATTATAAATAACATAATGCACTAAACTAGCAAGCTATTAATATATTTAAAATATTATGAACTAAACTCACCTTCAAGTAATCTTTCCATACTTCATCACTAGCAGTGAACGTCTTTGTAATTGGGTCCCACCCAAAGCCAGAGTTGTTACGTATAAGCGTACACATCTTATTATATTGTTTCTTAAACCACTTCATTCGGCTCAGGTAATGATTATATGTTTTTGGGAACCTAATTTTAGCATTAAGACGATGAAGTATCACTCTTTCTACATTTTGCTTGCTAAGTGACCCATTAGCATCACGTAATCCCCTATTGACAGCATCCACCAAGAGGTGCAATAACTCATTCGTATCATCAATGGTCCAAGATTCATAGTTCTCTTTCTCTTTGCCTTTTCCTTTGTTATTTCCTTGCTCTAAATCCCCCATTTAAGTTACTCATCAAATTACTAAAATCCAAATAGATTAATAAATTTAACAAGTGTTTCCCAACTTAAATTTTTTTAAGGTAATTCACATTTGTCAATCAACAAAATGCAATTTAATATTGTTCCTTTTACTTTAATTTTTTTATGTATCTTTTTTTTTTTTTTTTTATTTTAAAAAATTATAAATTTAAATAGTGTGTTATTAACTATCCAATAAGATTGCAGCTGCATCTTCTCCCTGAATATATATGCGGCATATTATCATTTATGATCTTGAATTTCTTTACTTTAAATCGAAACCTTATAATTTTAGTGGCATCATAAGTTCTTAATATACTTTTTATTATTAATTTGTTTTCTCTTTATAACCACTTCAATATAAAACATGCTAATCAATTCTCTGCTCTTCGATGAATGCTACTTCACATTTTGTGCAATATCTGAAAATATATTTAAGGGTAGATATTATATCTTGATGATTATATTCACTCTTTCTACATAAAAATTAGGAACAAAACAAAAGAAGGAAATTAACAAAGTTGAGTCTTCGTTGATGGAAAATTTGAAAAGAGTTTACACATATTACAATTTATTATTATTAAAGGAAATAATTGTTGGTTCAAAATGACTTTTAATTCATTTCAAAATGGCTTTGAGCCTGAGATTAATAAAAGTTTTTAATTCGTTCACATCATTAATTATTTTATTATGAAATTAATATGTAAATATTACTTTGACTCATGTTATACTACTTCTAAAGCCATTTTGCAGATTGTGGTGGGTTAAGAGAGCAAGTACTTTACAGAAACAACAACTTTTTTAAAGTTGAAAAATCAAACTGGAAGTTTTTATTAATCTTTAAAATCGGATTCACATTGAGATTACTTTGAGATTCAATAAAGGACACAACAACAGCGAAAAAGACACAACAACCAAATATTTCAGGAATAAACCTAGATCATCAATCTATCTATTTTTCATTCACAAATAAAAATCGATCCATACATAATAAAAAATTGGAACACAAAAGTACCTTGTTCACGAAGAGTTCACAAGTCTGTTTTTCTTCTCTTCTCTAACCTCAAAAAAATCTCCTGTCAAAAGTCTGATGGGTTTGGGTGAGATTTTTTATAGGATTTGATATTTATACTTTATACTAAAAAGTCTCACACAATCCCACATATAAAAAAATCCTTCAAAATCAATAAGTTTTTCAATACCATAAGACTTTTTATTATATGTTTAAAGTCCTGATTGAATACCACTGGATTTGGACACCCTATTTAAAAAATCCTAAAAGTCTTAATGGAATACCATAAAACTTTTTAGATTATTTAAAAGTCTTAATTGAATACCACAAGACTTTTTTAACTTAAAATAGTCTTTTAAAATCCCAATTCAATACATCCCCCTTAGAAAATCACTAGCCACTGGTAGGGGTGTTCACGGGTCGGGTCGAGTTTTTTGAAATTTTGTTAGACCCGATCGGGTCGGGTCAAGGGAAAGTCGGGTCACGGGTCGGGTCACGCGGAAGTGAAACCTGATCGGGTTCGGATCGGGTCGGGTCATTTTAAAAAAATAATTTTTTTTAATGAATTAATTATTTTGAAATATAAATATTAGTTAATTTATGTCCCAAAAATTATCATATATATAAAGTTTTAATACAAAAAAATATAAACAAATAAAATAATAGTAAAAACTTTAAAAATAATAATATAATTTTAGAAAATAATAAAAATTTTAGAAAATAATAAAAATTATATAGGGTCAGGTCGGGTCAGGTTTTAATATCAAACCCGTTGTCCAACCCGAAAATTTCGGGTCGTGTCAAAATTTGCAACTTTTTTATGAACCCGCACGGGTCGGGTCACGTCTGGTCGGGTCGGGTCACGGATTGACCTGACCCTATGAACACCCCTAGCCACTGGTGTGGGTGGATAGTGATCTTATGAACTCCCCCGTCATTGAGGGTGAACAGGCTCCCATAACAGTCATGTTTCTTTCTTCCATCTATGCATACCTTCAATATAGGATTAGGTTTTAAGTCAAGCTCACTTTATAAACGATAGGGATTCCATTCTTTGGCAGAAAAAATGACTATTTTCTGCAGAAACCCACAGTGGCTCAATATTTGGAACTAGTTCATGCCAAGGGTCACGCCAAATGGTTCCAAGGGCAATAAAATCAAATTTGCCTTGGGTTCATCTCTCTTATTCCTCCGTGATTAGCTAAAAGCGTCGAGTAATTCAGTGCGCTGGGAGACTAAGCGGATGTCTGGAAGCATGTCAAAATGATGGACGCCGATACCATCAATGATATACGAGTTCAACTTGCTCTTGAATAGTGCCATTGGATAGGACTCACTCATACATGTGCCTAGTGCATACCTGGATAACTCTATAAACCTCTTAGTAAAATCTTTGACTAATAGATTTTCTTGTACCAGCATCGTAAATTGTGTTGGCATCTCACTCTGTTGCTCATCATTGGAAAACTTAGCCTTGAACATATGCTCAAATTTCTCCTATGTAATGCCATCCACATCCTGGATACTTTCAACAATGTCCCATTAAAAGGTAATATAGACACTGTATTTTTAAACATATTATGATTATAAGTTACTTCTGGGAACACCTAAAAAGTTTTGGAAAGTAGTGAGGTCTAATGATGGAAGGGAAAAAACCTTAAATAAGTTCAAAAGAAACAATCAAATTCAGGACATATGTCACATATGTCCGGCCAACTTATCCATCAAAATCCAGCTGGATGTCATCTACATTCGACCAGATTTATAAACCAAACCCGACTAAATGTCATCTATATCCGACCGGATGTCTCCATCAAATCCGACCAGACATTAACTCAATCATGCCGAATATGCGTCGTGTTTCTAGTTTTGCTTAAGGATTTTGATCTTTTTCCTTCTTAACCGATTTCCTTAACAAATGAGATTATTCAATTGAGATTTTAAAAGACTATTTATCGATAAATAAGTCCAGCAGATTTTAAAAGACATTTAAAGAATGTAATGACTTATAAGATTTTATGACATTTTGTTTAATAAAGATTTTTTACTTATAAGATTTTAAAAGATTTATATCATGAGAATTTGTAAGATTTGAAAGGACTATTGTTGACGGCGGATTTTGGTCTCAGGGTAATATGGGAATATCACCTCCGAGGTAATCCTCCTTCAACGGTGAATTTGTTTGGTTTATGGGGGACCAAAGGCAAATTTAGCAAAAGACAGAAAAACACACCAATGGGCAAGGATATTTAACGTGGTTCGGTGGATTTTATGATCCGACCTACGTCCACGGACAAGAACAGGATGGTACTTCTTTATTACTAAACACACTTCTCGGGACTCTTCTTTGTTTTTACAAATCAGAGCTTGATGATTCTTTTTCCCTCACTCTTGTGATGATTTTCATATGTCTTTTACACATGCTCTACCCTCCTATTTATAATAATACAGAAATCAGACTCCTATTTGCATAAGAAATCCTATTTGAACTCAATCTTCTCTTCTTGTAGGGATTCCTGATCCGGTATTGCCTTCTTCTTCCGTATTCCCTTTTGGATTCTGACTCCTTCTCCTTGTGAGAGTAGGATATCTTTCTTATCTTATCCAAGAGAATGGGGTGCTGTTGTCTTGAACACGGCTCGTTGTCTGGTCGGTCTTCATGAGGTCGGCCATGATAATCTTTTGTGCTGATAGTGCTGATAGTGTTTCTGCCGACCTTATAGTGATCGGTCATCCGGACCAAAGTGGTCGGTCTTCACGTGTTGTGGTCGGGTCGGTTACATGATCTCATCCAGTCAGGGAATTACCCTTTTATCCTTGCTGTACTGTCTTAAATGTTTGTAGTGCCTGAAAACACCATCAACATCTGTCCCCTAGTTCTCGGTAACAACGAGTTTGTGAGTTGATGCCGGGAACTATAAAAAAAGATGGTGTGCTGATCGCCTAGCTGGTGGTCGTTCCAGAAATCACAGAGAAATTGTCTTCTCCATCAACTAAGTCTTCTGTTTCTATCTTCATATCCTCGGTTATTGGAGATGCTGACCCTATTCAGAATGATTCTCCACCTCAAAGCAAATTGCTTACTTGGGTCGTCCCATCAGGAGATGAAGTTCCTCTTGTTGTCCAAACTAAAAATGACTCCTCCTCTGTAATATCTGTACCAGAGATTTGGGGGTCCTGACCCCTGACTGATCTAATCTCGATTGTGAAGAGAAAATTTTGCCTCTGAGCTAACGATGATGTGCTCGGTGGCATGTGATCCTGTCTCGAGCTGTGAGAGATGCTCGGACCTGGGGGAATGTTACGTCCCCAGTCCGAAGGACTGACTCGGTGGGACGCAACCCGACCCCGAGCTGAGAACGACACTTGGACTTGAGGGAATGTTACGTCCCCAGTCCGAATGGCTGACTCGGTGGGACGTACCCCGACCCCGAGCTGAAAAAGGCACTTGAACTGGGGGAATGTTACGTCCCCAGTCCGAATGGCTGACTCGGTGGGACGTACCCCGACCCCGAGCTGAGAAAGGCACTTGAACCTGGGGGAATGTTACGTCCCCAGTCCGAAGGCTGACTCGGTGGGATGTACCCCGACCCCGAGCTGAGAAAGGCACTTGGACCTGGGGGAATGTTACGTCTCCAGTCCGAAGGGCTGACTCGGTGGGACGTAACCCGACCCCGAATAAAGAGAGGCACTTGGACCTGGGGGAATGTTACGTCCCCAAACCGAAGGGCTGACTCGGTGGGACGTACCCCGACCCCGAGCTGAGAAAGGCACTTGGACCTGGGGGAATGTTACGTCTCCAGTCCGAAGGGCTGACTCGGTGGGACGTAACCCGACCCCGAATGAAGAGAGGCACTTGGACCTGGGGGAATGTTACGTCCCCAAACCGAAGGGCTGACTCGGTGTGACGTACCCCGACCCCGAGCTGAGAAAGGCACTTGGACCTGGGGGAATGTTACGTCCCCAGTCCGAAGGGCTGACTTGGTGGGACGAAATCCAGCCCCGAGCCGAATAATCAAGTGGCCTTGGCGGAACGAATCCAGCCCTGAGCCGAATAATCAAGAGGCCTCGGCAGAGGCCTCGGCGGAACGAATCCAGCCCCGAACCGAATAATCAAGAGGCCTCGGCGGAACGAAATCCAGCCCCGAGCCGAATAATCAAGAGGCCTCGGCGGAACGAATCCAGCCCCGAGCCGAATAAACAAGTAGCCTCGGCGGAACGAAATCCAGCCTCGAGCCGATTAATCCAAAGGCCTCGGCGGAACGAATCCAGCCCCGAGCCGAATAATCCCTGGGACTTATTCAGAAGGGAAGTGAATCAACCTTTGAAGCCCTACCAAATCTGGCATTGGCGTCCCTCTGCCAGACCGGCGAAAAAATAAAAACAAAACTTTTGAAGATAAAATCAAAAGGTGGGGGTGACTTAGCACTTGTCACAAAGTAAAACTTTTCACAAGTGTAAACAACAGCACGGATGCCTCGAAACAGCGTCCTGCCCGAGGCCTCCAAAACACAATTCTGAATCTTTCAATTCAGTGTCCCGTCGAACCAGGATTCGGATCAGAAGAGCGTTTGAATGGTAAGGGCACATCCTCTACACGTCGGTTCACTGGGGAGCCTGTGTATTGTATGAGGGCTCCTCCTTACCACGCTGGAGCAGCACACGCCACAGGGGCATAACGCATCCCCGTGCTGTGTCTCTCGCGGATCCGGATGATGAATGGATCAAAGAGTGTCTGGGATACCAAGGGCATATTCCTCCTTAGTTCCTGCATCACTGGAGCTAGCAATCGTCACGGGGGTGTCATCACCCCCCGTGCTATGCTTTCCCACGGATCCATTACATCGGGTAGGTGAGGATCAAAAGAGTGTTCGACACATTAAGGGCATGTTCCTCCTTATGTTCGGTAACACTAGAGTAAGCAATCGCCACAGGGGTATCATCCTTCCCTGTGCTATGCTTCTCACGGATCCTATGCATCGAGTATGCCCCTGAGGACCCCGAGCTAAGAGAGATACTTGGCTCTGGGGGAATGTCCCGTCCCCAGACCAATGAGCATGACTCGGTGGGACGTAACCCGACCCCGAGCTGAAAGAGGTACTTGGCTCTGGGGGAATGTCCCGTCCCCAGACCAATGAGCATGACTCGGTGGGACGTAACCCGACCCCGAGCTGTAACAAACATCGATCTCGACGGTACAAGAGCAGACCCGAGCCGGAAAGAGGCATCGGTCTCGGCGGTACAAGAGCAGACCCGAGCCGGAAAGAGACATCGGTCTCGGCGGTACAAGAGCAGACCCGAGCCGGAAAGAGACATCGATCTCGGCGGTACAAGAGCAGACCCGAGCCGGAAAGAGACATCGGTATCGGCGGTACAAGAGCAGACCCGAGCTGGAAAGAGGCATCGGTCTCGGCGGTACAAGAGCAGACCCGAGCCGGAAAGAGACATCGTCTCGGCGGTACAAGATCAGACCCGAGCCGGAAAGAGACATCGGTCTCGGCGGTACAAGAGCAGACCCGAGCCGGAAAGAGGCATCGGTCTCGGCGGTACAAGAGCAGTCCCGAGCCGGAAAGAGACATCGGCCTCGGCGGTACAAGAGCAGACCCGAGCCGGAAAATATATATCAATAAAACGGACTCGGCGGCATAAGAGCAGACCCGAGCCGTAAAACAAATATCAAAATCATTGTGTGAGCCATAACAAACAAGCATAATCAAATATCAACCTAAGTCAGAAGAGGTTTTACTCACCTTTTTGGGATCTGTTGCCTTTCTTGCAACTCTACAAGGGTCACTACAAGTAAGGCTCTTCTTATACATCCTCTCTGCATCTCAGCATTCCACGCATTCGACCGGATGACTTCCGCTATCAACTTGGTCGACCTCAAAAATCGAATGGTCCATGTACACACTGAGATAGTCTTCTTTCACCAAGTCTTCCACCTGCTCCCGTAGGTCTCTGCACTCATTCGTGGCATGTCCCCTTACGTTGTGGTCCTTTCTCTGATGGTGTTCCCTCTTCGGGATATTTTCTCCTCGTTTTCTAATAGAACGAATTTGCGGGCCACCTCTAGGGCGGTTGCGTAGTCCGGGGTGTCCTGGATCCTTAGGTGGGTCCATAGCCTCCCGAATTTCAAGGCTCCCTTCAAGCTTTCCAGGGCCTCGGGGGATTCGTACCCTCCGACTTCGAGTACCATATTGTGGTATCTTTCAATAAATATTTTCAAAGGTTCATCGTCTCCTTGTTTCATAAGTCTTAGTTCTCCAATTGTCTTTCTGGGGACACAAGCCCCCTTGAAGTGTCGTATGAATGACTTTCTGAGTTGTGTGAAGCTGCTGATGCTTCTTGGGGCTAGGCTTCTATACCATAGGATGGCCGGTCCGGCCAGAGTTAGGGGGAACACTTTGCAGATGGCGTCCCCTGTTACCCCTTGTACCTCCATTAGTAGGACGAAACCTTCAATGTTGGTTTTGGGATCGGTATGGCCTTTGTATGGCGCCATATTTGGCATGCTGAATCTTTTTGGGAATTTCTCTGATTTTATTTCTTCTGTGAGGGGGGACTCATCTTTGCCGTCCTGGACATCCCCTCTGTTTATATTGGGGTATACTCCCCATTTGACCAGCTCATCCCGCAGCCAAGATTTCATGCTGCTGTCTTTGGTTCCATGCTGCCTCATGTGGTTTCCTTTCTTTCTGTTATCTCGGGAGTGGTGCTCCTCGGGGTCGGTATCTTCCCGTATTTTCTCGTCATATTCTTTCCCTCTTCTCCGGGTGCTGTGAGGGTTATCGTAGGAGGAGTCTGGTGATGATTTGTCATCCTCTTCCTCCCATGTGTCCTCGGTCTGGGAATTTTTCTGCACCACCACAGATCTTACCCTGTAGGGACCCCTCCTCCGGGGTTTGTCGTCCTCACTTATATCGGCAATTCTTTTTCCCTCTGTTGTTTCGTTCCTTCGTCGGCTAGTCCCGGCCTCGAATTTTCCGTTGTGCACTCCTTCTACCTTTTCTAACCGGTCTACTATGGTTTTTAGCAGAATTTGGTTTTCCTCCCTTTCCTTCCTCAGGTTCTCCTCGATCTTCTCCATCCAATCCGTAGCCGAGTTCCCTGACGATTGGTGGTTTCCGCCTTCCGCCATTGTCTTACTACGCGAGTTGCTTTTTGTTGAATCCCCACAGACGGCACCAACTTTTGACGGTGGATTTTGGTCTCAGGGTAATATGGGAATATCACCTCCGAGGTAATCCTCCTTCAACGGTGAATTTGTTTGGTTTATGGGGGACCAAAGGCAAATTTAGCAAAAGACAGAAAAACACACCAATGGGCAAGGATATTTAACGTGGTTCGGTGGATTTTATGATCCGACCTACGTCCACGGACAAGAACAGGATGGTACTTCTTTATTACTAAACACACTTCTCAGGACTCTTCTTTGTTTTTACAAATCAGAGCTTGATGATTCTTTTTCCCTCACTCTTGTGATGATTTTCAGATGTCTTTTACATATGCTCTACCCTCCTATTTATAATAATACAGAAATCAGACTCCTATTTGCATAAGAAATCCTATTTGAACTCAATCTTCTCTTCTTGTAGGGATTCCTGATCCGGTATTGCCTTCTTCTTCCGTATTCCCTTTTGGATTCTGACTCCTTCTCCTTGTGAGAGTAGGATATCTTTCTTATCTTATCCAAGAGAATGGGGTGCTGTTGTCTTGAACAAGGCTCGTTGTCTGGTCGGTCTTCATGAGGTCGGCCATGATAATCTTTTGTGCTGATAGTGCTGATAGTGTTTCTGCCGACCTTATAGTGATCGGTCATCCGGACCAAAGTGGTCGGTCTTCACGTGTTGTGGTCGGGTCGGTTACATGATCTCATCCAGTCAGGGAATTACCCTTTTATCCTTGCTGTACTGTCTTAAATGTTTGTAGTGCCTTAAAACACCATCAACAACTATATATAGATTTTTTTTTTCTTTTTTTTTAAATAGATATTATATGGAATAGAACCATAAATAAAAAAAAAAAACTAATGAAAATCAATTGGTTCAAGCTGTGGACATTTGCATCAACAATAACAGAAAATAGAATAATATGAAATAGAACCATAAATAAAAACGAATATTCAAAATCATAAATTAATGAAAAATATAACAAAGAAATGATAATTTTAAAGCCAATTTGATGGTTTTTTAATAGCCAATTTGATGTAGCTTTATGTCCTCCTAAGTAGCATTTCTCCACATATCTAAAGCCATGTTAGCCCTCCATGCATTAGCATCTTCTCGTTGATATTGGCAAATTTCTTCTTCCTCTATGTCGTTACCTTCATACATGTGCGATTGTGACATTATACATGCATAATATATATATATATATATATATGAGGCTGCAAAACAATAAATTAAGAAAATTTATTAGATGTTAACAAACAATATATATTTTTTTCATACGATGCATTTAGCTCAAAGAGTATAGGAACATATAATCAAGATTGATAAAGTAAACGAAATTTGATGATAAAATTCATCCCAACACAATCTATAGGAAGTAGAATATCAAAACTAAAAATAAATTGATAAGTTAATTTTTTTTTATAAATTGATACCAATAAACCATCATGTGCACATCAAATATTCATCAAAGTAAAAGCTAATATTCAATTTCTTAAACAAAAAAAATTATAATAACAATAGTTCAATCAAATTATGGCATCCCAAATATCCTTGTTTTAGTACTAAGCAATTCACCCGCCCTGTAACGAGTATTCTCATCCAAATTTGGTATCTCTTTTATGGCATCCTATCCATCTCTCTTTCTCTTTCTCTTTTCTCCATTAGATGGGATATTTTTTCAAAATTGGCAGAAATAGTCTCAATGCCTATAGAAAGATTTTCTAGAACTTTGGCTTGATTGTTGGTCCCAACTGAGCTAGAACTCACTTCATATTCAGATCTATTTCGCTTATTGCGGCTTGGTTTTTCTGTGGGATCCGAACCTAAAGGGGAATAAGATGGTGGACTACATTGGCGGGGTGATGGAGGCTGGTAGGATGGTTCATAGTGGTCTGGAAGCATGTCAAAATGATGGACGCCGATACCATCAATGATATACGAGTTCAACTTGCTCTTGAATAGTGCCATTGGATAGGACTCACTCATACATGTGCCTAGTGCATACCTGGATAACTCTATAAACCTCTTAGTAAAATCTTTGACTAATAGATTTTCTTGTACCAGCATCGTAAATTGTGTTGGCATCTCACTCTGTTGCTCATCATTGGAAAACTAGCCTTGAACATATGCTCAAATTTCTCCTATGTAATGCCATCCACATCCTGGATACTTTCACAACAATGTCCCATTAAAAGGTAATATAGACACTGTATTTTTAAACATATTATGATTATAAGTTACTTCTGGGAACACCTAAAAAGTTTTGGAAAGTAGTGAGGTCTAATGATGGAAGGGAAAAAACCTTAAATAAGTTCAAAAGAAACAATCAAATTCAGGACAGATGTCACATATGTCCGGCCCAACTTATCCATCAAAATCCAGCTGGATGTCATCTACATTCGACCAGATTTATAAACCAAACCCGACTAAATGTCATCTATATCCGACCAGACATTAACTCAATCATGCCGGATATGCGTCGTGTTTCTAGTTTTGCTTAAGGATTTTGATCTTTTTCCTTCTTAACCGATTTCCTTAACAAATGAGATTCTTTCCTTGTTAACCAAACCCTAAACACTATAAAAAGAAATACATAGCACACAGTGGGGGGACTCTTGGATCAGATTTCATCAAACGTAAAAAAGAAAACCTAAAACGGTAACCATAATTTCTAATCTCCAGCAAGTAGGAGTGGCAATAGGTCGGGCTTTGATAAACCCGGCCTGAGCTCGAGAATTAATATTCAAGCCCGAGCAAGGGAAAAGCCCGGCCCGTCTCGGACTCGGATTTTTAATACAAAAAAATTATATATATAATTTAATAAAAAAATATCATTCGAGTATCATCATTTTCTTAACACTATTAACGAAAAAATAATTAATTAATACGGGATAAAAACTTATGTATTACATTGCCATTGTCAGAAAAGCTTAATGATTTATACTTTCAACCTTTATTTTTTATTTTTATGTTTGAAAATAATTAGAAAAAAAAAATGCATGCCAATAAATAATTAAATAAATAAATTTAATGCCCATGTTGAGTAAAATAATAAAATATAATAAATAACAACTCATTTTGTCCGGGACACAGCTATTTATAGGATATTGTCCATCTATGAACGTGTCAGTAATCTCGAACAGCCAAATGACTTCGTATACCCAACAGTCCAATAACATGATACCACGTGTTTACCAACAAGGGTCTTCACTGAAACATGGCACAATCTTATTAGCCTGTTTCTTTTCTTCATTAAAATACGTAGTATCTTTATCTTAACTCAGTGACTAAAGCCCTTTTAGGACCACCTGTCCACCTCGCAGAATTCGTCTGAGACAACAGAATCTGAAATTGCAAAAACATATTTTTTTTGGTGTTACTTATGGCAACACAAAAATAATTAATTGTGAAAAAATTACTTTCATAGAAAATAATTTTCACTTCACCCCATAAGTCAACTCACTGCTGAAGAACTGTAGAACACTGACCCAGAAGGTATAATTTTGACTCAAAACCCTAAATTTAGCCAACTTTTTTAAGTTTTTTTATTTTATAATATTTGGGGTTGTGTTAATTAAGATCATATTACTGATTCTGACCAAAAAGTTTCAAGCTTTCTTGCAAAAAGTTCATGCAATTGCTCATCTTTCCTGTAATTTGTAGTTTCTCAAGAACTTTTTATTAGTAGCCTGAATCTTTTCTGTTGAGTACTCTATGGTTGTAAAGTTTAGCAGTAGCTAGAAATTGGGTTTTGTTAAATTTGGTTACATGAGCAATAATAGCTTCTATTATTTGTCTTTGCTTTTAATAGATCTTATGTGATAAGCTTTGCTGCTCTAGGGAAGGCAGAATCTTCAAACCTTGCCTTTTGAGTTATTAGTTGGAGTTGGTTATTTGTAGTTTACTCTTTATGAGGTTCTGCTTGGGTAAAGAATCTGACCTAGACTCCGTGTAGGTACACACACCATTCAATGGAATCATTACGCTTGTATGTTTGTATGTATGGTATGCTTTCATTGAATGGGTGTACATACGCCAGCTGTGCAGAAGGCTATTTGATACAATGACTATAGATAGGCAGTTAAGTCAAATTTCAAGGTTAACTTGGTAGCTTCAAGTTGACAAATCGAATTTTACAGCCGTAGTTGTATGATACCCCCATTTAATGGAATCACGGCGTATGTACTTTTGTATATATGGATGATTTCATTGGATGGGTGTACATACGCTCACTATTGAAGATTATTTGAGACAATAATCATAGGTAGGCAGTTTTAAGTCCAATTTCAAAGTCAGCTTGGGAATAACACCGTCGGATGGAATCAGGATGTTTGTATTTTGGTCAAATTTAGTAAATTCGAAGTGGCAATAAATTGAAGTTCATAATCGTAGATGCAGGATAAAATGCAGAAATTATGATGTTATTTCACTTTGTGTAATGTTTACAATACTGGATTTGGTAAAGCATAAATCATTACATGACTTGAGGGCTGTGTTAATAATACGTTGTTATGTTTTTATGTCATGAAAATTTTTACAGACTTTTTTCTATCTTAGTAATGTTTATGATTGTGTATCTCAGTATTTTGGCAGGTGATAAGTACGAGCATAAACATATGTCCATGCTTTGGAAATTGCTGTGACTCATAGTTTTGGAAGATACTTTCAGAAAAATTATTTGAGAATGGCAATCAATCAAATCAGTTAATTACATAAGAATTGAAAGATTGATAGATTCATTAATCTCTTTCCCTGTTGTCAGGATTCGGGAATATCTGTCTTTCCTTACTAAATAGACATTTAGATATGTCAACCTTTAACTCGATCATTAATTGCTGTAAGTTTTTAGTATGTAAAGCTTCTGAAAATGAAAGGACACTGCATTGTGTATATATATGTACGTGTGTTTGTGTCGATATATTAATGAAAGATTTTGGTTTGCTTTTATGGACTAAAATTAATTGCTCTCCTTGCTGCAGGGAAGGGAAACCATATAAAGATCAAGGAAAGATAGTTTGTTATATAATGAACCAAGACAATCAAGAGAGTAACAAAGAGGCTTCTGCAAACGTTCCCGTGAAGCGGAAACGAGGTCGCCCGAGAAAGCATCTCAATCATAGGGAGAATGCTGTACTGAGGTTCCAGAATTTAATTCGCAGGGAGAATGCTCATGCACCACCTGGATTTCATGGTGTGAATGGGAATAATTTGCCTCCAGTGCCTCCAATTAATGATACTAATGATGTCGTGGTGGGTCAAGTAGTTCATGGTGTTATTGAGGCAGCATTTGATGCTGGATATTTGCTTAATGTTAAGATTGGAAACTCTGAAACCACTTTGAGGGGTGTTTTGTTAAAGCCTGGACAATATGTTCCTGTTTCAGCTGACAATGATGTGGCTCCAAATGTACAAATGGTCAAAAGAAATGAGATTCCCTTCCCTGTAGAAGATAATTCTCAGGTCCCTGTCTATAACTCTCAATCCAGGGAGAGGAGTGAACGGAATGTCAATTCTTATAGAAATGGAACTGCCAGTGTGGGGGCCTCAAAAGGCAAAGAGGGGGCTTCAATTTCCATCCAAACTGCTCATCCAGTGTTTTCAAAAAACATATACCAGCCTGTTAATTTATCAAATGGGCAAGGAGCTGCCAACCAACCATCTTCAGTTCCAAGGCAAGCTATCCATTCGGAAGCCTCGAAAGTCAAACAGGTGACAGAAGCTGTTATTCTATCTAATGGATCAAATCCTACTAACCCAGTGCAAAAGGTTGGAAATCAGGTGCCTCCCTTGTGCACTCGAATTAGCCACCAGGGGATACTAAGTCAACCGCCTTCAGGTGTACTGCTTGAGGCAGAAGCTAAATCAATGAAATTGCCTGACATGCCATTTGGGAAACTTCTGACTGAAGTCGTTAAGAGAATTCAAGTCACTTCACAAACAGAAGAGACTCAAAATGGGAACAAAAGTGACCATACCAACAACACGGATCAGGCTCTCTCAATTGAGCCCCTGCAAGTTGTACAGCCCAACGTCAATGGTCATTCAGCTTCTCTATCCAAACCTTTTGAGAACTTCAGAACTGGCAAAATGACTGAGCTGTTGCGGGTAAATGAAGCTTAAACCAACCTTTTTTTTTTCACCTTCGCTAATATATTTTCAAAAGATTTAAAACAGATGATACTTATTTCCAACGCTTCAGGCTGTGCAAGAAAACACAATGGAGAACCAGGCACCTCAATTTGAACAGCCAGCCACAGGTGCAAGCTTTGTTTTTGATAACCTGAGGAGCCCAGTAGCTGAGGTTGGAAATCAAGAAAATGATCATACCCAGAAATATTAATGTGTTTGATATGGCAGGCACCGGGGGACCTGCAGTTTCTGTTTTATTTTGCGCGAGGTCCAAATACTGCTTCAATGGAATCGAACTACTCTGTAGATGATATCTGATCTTAAAATAGGAAAAGGGAAATCAGAAAGTCTCTATAGAAAGTTATAATTTAGGGGATCTATCTTTGGTTAAACCTGCTCTTAAATGCCTCTTTAAGTTTATGATGTTAAAGAAAAGATAGGCATCTGGTGTCTATAGTTTAGTGACTGGAAACCGTCGGCCTATAAAAGTGCTTGTTAGATGCATGCAGCTTTTATTTATGTCCTCACTGTCATTATCTTACCTGCAGTTATAAGTGGCTTGTTGCTTTTGCTTGGTTTGGTAGCCCAAAATTTGTTCTCTGGTTTTAAACATTGAATCATTTAGATTAGTTTAGCAGAAGTTGAAGAAGAATGATCCATTGACATTCATAATTTTAAAAAAATAAATAAAATTTGAAGCTATTTTCATTTCAGAATTGCACATCTTGCTATCCATTCTAATGCTGTTCAGCAGGCAATTCACAAACCTCCCTCTCCCTAAAATGTTCCCACTCAAAAAGAAGAAAAAAGAAACAGAGGAGCAAACTTTACTCCCGCAGTCCTAAATCAAAGTTGTTCCGCACCGACTGCCACAAAAATTGTTACAAAGAATGACAAAAAAAATTATTCCTATACTTAATTCTCACAAAAAAAAAAAATGGAATCCTATAAAACAAAACTTTTATTTATTTATTCATTTTAAAAAAAGGGCAGACGAATATATATTTTCAGAGGAATTTGGAGCCATTTGATCCAGGGACTGGAATGGGACGATTAGCAGGAATTGACGGTTGCAAAACTGGCATGTGACTTGGCACTGGAAGAGGTTGCATCCCAACAGCTACCAGAGGTGAGGGGACACGCAGCTGAAGTGCCTGGCCTGCTGCATTTCCTGCAATCAAGAAACAAATCACTGGATTGGCAATTGACTCGCATAAAATTCGGAAACGCAAGGAGACAATTCTGTCCTAGAGGCTGTCAATCCCCTTCTGACAGATCTACTAAATTCATCTCTGAGTTTATGGGAGTATGAATTATCCATCAACAGTGATGCTTCAGAATGCCAAAGATCTTTTTCCCCTAAATGCGAGGGATTCTAACTAGGCATTTAAAATGAGTAATCTACTTACGGTGCACGATAATGTCATCAACTACTTCAACTATGTAAAGAACCATATATGAATTTGCCCAAGTAATAAACCTTATCCGGGCAGGAAATTATTGTAAATAATAAATAGTAAGACCTAAAATTTGACTTGATAGAAATGCCCATCAAAAACTTGGATCTGAATAAGCCTTATCCTTGTTTGTACCTTGGTGCTTTGGAAATTGGAGCTGATGCGGTGTCAATGCAGGACGTGCAGATACTTGTGAGATAGCTGCCACACCCCGTACCAAATCCTTCCAAGATGAAACAAATGTAGTTAAGCAATCAGGAAATACATGGTGATAAAATCACAGAGAATCCTGGAAAAAAGATTTCAGGGTGAAAGAACTGAAATAATGGAACACTGTAGAATGAAACCATTCAGCAGAAGAAAAATAGCTCAAATTGGAAAAACAATTCCTTCCATGCTCATCATATATATTAAAAAGAAAAAGAAGGGAAGCAAAAAGAGCAAAGAAAGGAAAAGGTGAACACAAAAACAAAGAGCACTCCCTGATATACATTATACAACATGGGACACAAGTTTACTATTCGATAAACAAGAGAGACCCATCACGTCTCTCTTTCCTTCATATATGAGTGATGATTCCAAATTATAGTTAATCAGCTATCAGAGTCCATTTGTATAAAATAAGAACTAATTATCTACAGAAACTAGATCAATAAATCTCTGTATTAATATCTGTATGCCATTGCCTTTCGAGATCCCTGTCTCCGCCAAGCTGCAACTGATCTTAATGGATGCCACACGACATATCTAACATTATTGGAAGTAATTGATGGAACTTCCAAACAGCTTAGTGATTCAATCCAACCATAAAACTTCATTAAATTGCAGGCATTGTATCTTACATTAGAAACTGGCTGCATATAGACAAGCTGCCCACCTACTCTTCCAATAACCTAGAGAGAGAGAGAGAGAGAGAGTAGTAACTTATAAATGAACATTCACAAATAAATAGTCTCCAAATGAGTTCCTATCCAACAAAAAGAAAACTAAAAGCAATAGAGATGGCATATAAAATTCTCCTACTTACAGCTTGAGAATTTGGATGCACATACGTATGTCCAGCCTGAACAGGATACTGACCTGCATGTCCAACAATCTATAGGCAGAAAGAAACTCAGTGAACAAAGCTAGGACCAAGCACGGTAGTCTATAGTATGGAAGTATATTTGCTACAACCTAATGCCCCTAGACAAATAATTTAACACAAGGAGTCACAAGGAGAGAATGAATGTGCCAAGTGAGCACAATATTGATGCATGAACAGCATGACAAATTTATCTACCCAAATATTGGAGTGGGGTCCTTTTCTTAACCTTTGATTGGTCTAAAATGCAATAGTTTGAACCAAGTATGACATTCAAGCACTTAGGCAATATCAACTATTGTAAGTTAAAACCATAAATAGCAGTTAGGTCATTATGTGCTTGGAGGAAAGACGAGAAGTAAAAAAGACGGGGTGGATGGATTTCAGGTCAAGAAGCAGAGGTTGCATCAATATTCAATATCATAAAATAACACCTAGAGAAATGTAAGAGATAAAAACTCTAACAAAAATCTATCAGCACATACAGGTTGGGAAAAATGGGCCGCACTGCCACCATTTCCAGCTGTCAAGTTACCATATGGTACAAACTTTGCCGGCACAGAAGAATGAGATACGTAAGGGCTGATTCCAACTTCGGACTGAGCAGCAGCAACAGGTAAAACCGGTGAGTTGCTTGGCATGTAAACCATGCTTGTAACTGTTTGTATTGGTGGTGGTGTAGCTGATTTAGGATTTGTAAAAGCCGGTGAGAAGATCCTTGCTCCTGGATTAAGCTTAAATTCCTATAAGACAAATTATGTCAGGAAAAAATCATCAAATTAAGAAATTTTAATACTGAAATAGCAAGCTTCCTAGTCATGTAATAATTAGGTTATATGAGACCTAATAACCAGTTCATACACTTAGATAGTCCATACAAGCAACACACCTACTCTGAGATATCATCAATGAAAAAGGAAAGATTCAATTGAAAGTTGAAATTAAGCAAGACAATATTGTCATTCAAACTAATAATTTACCTTGGAGCTTTTATTGGACTGTGAACTTTGTGGAGGGACCACTTCAGTCGAAGCTGCTGAGGAGCTACAACACAGCTCCAATGAAACATCAGTAACTGGAATGGAAAAAGTTGAAACACGTGAATGAGCAGCATCTAGAGAAGAAGTATCAGCTGAAGTGGGCCTTTCACAGCATTGATTATCTGATTTGTCAAGTAGCAGGGGCATGAGATACACCAATAGAAGGTTTGAATATCATTTTTGGATGCCCACCCTCAGCAGGAATCACTTGGCCTTGGCAGGCACCCAATGCAAGTAAGGAATTAAAATTATAAAGAGCAAACAAGTAACATGCTTGAAAACAAATTCAGGCCAAATAAGAAAGAAAAAACCCTATGCTAAATGTGGAAGCACCAAAACGATATTCTAACAAGTGTCATGGCCAAATTCCACCACTGACAAGGTGAAGCATCATCTCACCACATCTCGTTACTTACAAATATTATCTCATTCATAAATCATAAGATGTAAAGCGCCTAAAATCCCAATTGATGGAAAAAAACACTAAATTCCCAAATGTCAAATACCACAGAACAGTCGTTATATATTAAAAGAGCCTAAAAGAGATTGAAATATTGATTGCATCAATTCCCTAATATCAAGCCAACGTAAAAACTGGCCCGAAACATAACATAATACTGTTCTGTGATTTCTACCATGTTACCGTCCACCAAAACATTTCCAGCTAATTCAAAAAGCATTGACTGCTTAAGCATGCAATTCACTGCTACTGAGAAATAATTTTGAGCCCCTGCTCATAGAACCAAGGATTTTGAACTCACTGTTTGAACTTGACCCTTGAACTCCATCAACCTGTACAAAACAATAACATGAACTGGTAAATATAGCATTTAACACTACAGACTCAAAATTCCCACCAATCCTGGTTCTATAACAAGAATCAGCTAGTATTTACATACATTCTCTTCTCTATGGAACTCACAATTCCGTGCGCAAAGATCCTGCTGACCCTGTGACCTCTCATCTCCGACCTGTCTGTCAGGAAAACAAATGACAGGAATCTGAAAATGAGAGAGAAATATATACAGAAACAAAGGAAACATATCCTAATCTTCTCCAAAGTAGAATCATAAATCATAATAATGTTGAAGATGATAACATGACGACAATCAATCTGTCAATGTCCAGCAAAAAATATGATGGTTTTGTCATATAATTTTTTTGTGGATAGAGTTTGAGCCAGCCAGATTTGATAAACGGTATATTCTTATCAAAACCAAAGAGAAAAAAAATTATTTTAGCCAACCAAGGAACCACTCCCAGGAATAAGAGTAGAAATCAGAAGAAAGTTGATAACTCATACCGCCTATTAATTGAGTCAACAGAAGCTTCTTCAATCTGCAATAAAGGGAAAAGACAAGAAAATGAACACCACGAAATAATTTGTTGGGAAAAGGCTAAAAGATGCATATCACATACACACATCTTAGGCAACTTGCCTATACAAAATAAAACCAATTACCAAATTGACTCTTTTACAATGTAACTTCCTAGAAGATCTCTTATGCAACATATCTGTCCTTATAAGCCATCTAATTAGTTCTTTCATAAGAAGCATAAATCAAACATGATAGTCATTCAACAAAAAAATTTGCATCCTCTTAGAAGCATCCAATTATACGATTATGGTCCAAAATGTCAACCACAACCAAGTTGTAAACAATTATAAGAAAAATAAAGTGGCAGCATCTATCTGACATTTACCTCACACAATTATACATAAGGTAAGACAAAAATATAAAACCCCTTCCAATATTAGATACAAAAAATAATTTACCATGCACCTATCTGCTTTGATTTGCATGTTTATTCAACAATATATATCAATGAAATTTACCTTCGTCACGTCTATCCCATTCCCATCCCTTTTCCTATGCTCAACTTCCATGGAATTTCTTATATTATTCAGTGACAACTTTTTTCCATCATGCTCTTTCTCAGCTTTTGTGGGTCCATCACCATGGAAAAAACCGTTACCATTGTAGTCCGAGATCCTGCTTTCATAGTTAAACAGATTGGTGCATGGTTGTATACTTGTATTGAGACCTTCATAGCAAAGCAACATGGCTTCAAATTCGAGAAATAATACCTTTTCTGATTAGGCCTTCTGTTCATGCCAGACCTGAAATGTCTTTTTGGCTCATTTATTTGGCCCTCGACGGAAGAAACTGTGCCTGCAACAACTTCCACATCATCACCAGCATAATTACCAGCAATACCATCAGCTGGAAGCTGAACTCCCTGGGCACATAACGACATATGCACATCAAGCAGATAATTAAAACATGAAACCAGTCAAATGAATAAACCAAAAACCAAACGAAAGCCTTTTCCCCACTAGGTGGGGCCAACTACATGTATTGCTCTATCTGAAATCATTGTTCCATTAAGCTCGGTAAAATCTACATCTCTTTTTAGTTTTTATAGTCTATGTTCATGTCAACTTAGGTTTTTCCCAACCTCGCTTGACATATGAGAAACCATTCAAATGAAAAAGAGTACTAAAAGAGCATAAGAAAGAACCTAAAAAAATAAAAATAAATAATCAAATACCTTAGCAACAACTTGAACAAGATCAGCAGAAAGGATTACAAGTGTCTCTATTACAGTCCCATTTGCGACATTAACATTACTTTTTCCCTTCTTGGTCATTTTTGCCTTCTTCAAAACAATACCTAAACCAAACCAGTTTAATAAAATTCACTTTCTATAAAACAACTTAAGAGAACGGTTGGCGAAAAGTATTATTCACGCAGAACTGTCCCCATTATATATCATACATATTATCATTTTAGTTTCCAGAATAAGAAAAGCTAGAAACTTCTCAGTTCCCTTACAGTGAGAAAATTTCATGATAAAAACAAAAAACTAATTTATAACAATGAAATTTTATATTTACTTTCTAGTCCTACCCTTCTCAGAAACCAAACAAGCAAAGAGAAACATACACAGCATTGAGACAATCACCATTTTGATTAGATTAAAATCAAAACAGATCCTAACCACAGAAACGATTTTAAGAAATTCATAAATTAGTGCTTGCCAAATATGTCAGCTAACGCTTACATAGAAAGATCAACACTATTAAGCAATAAAACCAAAACCCAGATATAATTCCTCATAAAAATCCAAACCCATATATTATTTCTAGAAATAAACAAATACCAGAAACAATTTCACGAAATTCCAAAAATAATGCCGCAGATGCCAGCTAAAGCTCAACACTTAAAAATGAACAGAAAAACTCACCATAATCTTTTTCAACAGAAGCTGTGTAGAAGATTCCAGAGTAAACAGAACCGTCCTTGACGTAAACTTCAACAGGTAGGCCAATGATGCACATAGTCGCAAAAAGCAACGCTTCACTCAATGACGATGAATTATTAGAAACAGTCGTTTCTTGTTCTGTTCTGTTCTGGTAACCCATCACTGTTTTTAATTCTTTGTTTAGAAATTGAATGAAAAAATCGTCTTTTCAAAAGATTTTATGTGTGTTTTGTGATCAAGGAGAGATCTGGGAAGTGGTGATGGGCTTTTTGGGGAGGGTACGAGGAAGAAGAGAAACGAGAGACGTTTTGTTTGTAATTGTGCGTTTCGTCTTCGTTACAAAGTTTATTTGGAAGGTAATTTTGCCACATTGCCCTAATTATTTTATTTCCTTGGCAAACGAATATCTATCTATCAAAAAAAAATTTGCACAAATTTTTTTTTTTTGGAATGCGAGGAATCTCACATCATTCATATGGATGCGTTGATGAATCAGTATTGTCTCAAACTCTTATAATATATATTGCTCAGTATTTAAATCTGTAACTTTAAAAAATAATGTCTCAAAATTCAAATCGTTGGGCTGCACCCCGCCCCTTAGATACGTATAACACTACTTTTCTTACTCTTTAGTTTGCACATTTCATTTATATAGGATATTATTTGCGCCTAAGTTTAATTTAAGCTTAACCCATTATAAAACATAAATTCAATAATAAATGAGAGTCCAATATTTCTAAAGTGATTACATAAAGTGGAAAGTTCATCCATTAAGTCATTTCCTCTTATAATGAAGAATGTGTACGGTTATTCTTTTTCTTTTATAATTTAATTTCTCAGTAATTCATGTCCTTTAGGAATTGCACTTCGATTTCAGTCTAGTAAATACAGTTTCCGAAACTTTAAATTTCAGTCGGTAATTTTCTTAAATTCTTAATATCTTATTTAATTTTTATT
>SKCR01052705.1:0-97120 GCA_019454045.1 Zanthoxylum bungeanum
CATGCTGCCGACAATCATCATCATCGCTAACGTGCGCCTGCCACATGTCAACATCACAGCGAGTCATGCTAACGTGCGCCGAACACGTGTCGTCATCACATGCTGCCGACAATCGACATCGCCACATCAGCATAATCATTTAGCTGCCGACAGCCGCCAAGACACGTGTCACCATCTCTGCAGAAGCCGCGCCACGTGGCGCAAATCAACGGCGCATCGCGACGCGCAAGGACCATGGACACCTATAAATTCAGCTCGATTCAGAATTCAATTCATACTTTCTTCTATGTAATTCTTTAAGAATACTATGAAGATTGTATCTTTTTTGTTTATTTACAGCTTTCAGTAATTAATTTTCGCATTTGCACTTTCTTTTCTTTACTTTTCAGTCTTTACTTTCTGCAATTTACTTTTACGCAATAATACTTTCCTTTCTTTATTTTTTAGTTTTTAATTTTCAATAATGAGGAGGTAACTCCCCCTTGCTGGGGTTAAAGGTAAAGCTTTTATTACTAATATTTAGATTAATCTCTTTAATTATAATATAATAACTATTTAAAACCTGAATTAATGAGGATACCGCCTTATGGTCGGTTGGACTTAATGAAATTAGTTTTAACCTGACTTAATGAGGATACCGTCTTATGGTCGGTTGGAATTAATTATTAATTTGACTTAATCTGGATACCGCCTTATGGTCGGTTGGTAATATCACGCAAAGTTAATATATTATAATAAGGGAGATATCTAAAATAGAAGTAATAAAAGTGGATCCTTTAACCCCCAACATTTTCTTTTATTGTACTTTTATATTTTTAATTTCCAGCATTTACTTTTCAGCATTTACTTTTCATCATTTACTTTTCCGCATTTACTTTTCTGCATTTACTTTATGTCTTTTATTTAATTTAAGCTTTTACTAGCCTTAGATATGTGTCATAACTAAGTCCGTTATTTGGGGTTGTGATGAATTCCAATATCACCGGTTTATAAGGGGTTATTTTATAGTTTGGGTAATATAAAGGTTTACTTATTAAGTCTTAAGCTTAATGTTTCTTGTTAACTGGCCACTACTAAGATTGATTTGGTAAACTTAAAATAAACTTGACAAAAGAATTTTAGGTTTCAGCCTTAGACTTAATAGCCCACGATCTTCCTTGAGGATAGATAACCCTTTAATAGATTTCCTTACAGGATAGACATATACCTGTCGGGCGGGGTAGCCATAATTGGAACTTAATCTTAATGAATTCAGGTAACTTGGTTAACATAGACATATGATTTAATTGGGTTACACTGGGTATTATCTGACCATCGATAGAGGCTTTTGCATAATTTCGTGTTCCAGGTAAGTAAACCAATATATTACACAAACATGAAATAACCACTTCATCTTTAAAAGATATTGGAAAGATTCACAACCCTGAATAGTTTAATAATCTTGAATTTTCATCAATTTACTTTCGCACAATTTTATTTACTTGTTTTAAGTTTAAAGTCACAATCCAATCAAACAATCATTCCATTAGATACTCGTAAAAAATTTGCTTCATAAATTAATAGCTTAGGTATTAAGTCCTCGTGAAATCGATATTTTTCATACTACTTGAACGATATGTGTGCTTGCGTTATACGCGTGTGATTACGCACCAGTCACCAACCGGATACATTCTTGGAACATTTGCCTCTGGAAATTGTCTCGCGCAGCCTTGTAAAAAGCCCAATAAAATGGATCGTGTGGGCATGCTTTGGCATGTTGAACAAGTTTGTTTGTTTGTTTGTTTGTTTTTTTTTTAATTTTATAATTAAAATCTAGGCTTTATACGAGCTTCTTCATAGACAATTTGTTAGGGTAAAATAATAAAAACAATTGGGCAAAGCCAACGGAAAAAGTCTGAAACTACTTGAGAAAAGTTAATCAGTTTAAAAATGTTTTAATTTTCATGCCTGAGTTTGATTGCAAAGAACTTAGAAGATGGTTGTCAAGTTTTGGGTTCAAATTTAGGAAGTTTATTTATTATAAAAACCTGAGACAGTCGGAGGTTTTATCTCTCGCAATTTGAATCAAGTGGTTCGGCGTTGATATTTCCAATAAAACTTTTTTAATTTTCACTTTAGCAGTAACAAATACTGTTGACGGCTAATTTTCGTTCCAAGGGCAAATCTGGGAGTTCACTCCTCGAACAATCATCCCCCAACTGTGAATTTGTTTGGTTTGTTGGGAACCAAAAGCAAATTTAGCAAGAAATGGAAAACACACAAATAAAAACAAAGGATCTAACGTGGTTCGGTAGAATGGATCCAACTTACGTCCACGGACACAAAAGGAGAAGTTTTTTATAACATGGTCGGGTTTGACCGACCAAGGCAAAATGACTCTTTTTACACAGCTAACCGACCTCTTTCAAATTCTCTCTCAGAATAAGTTTTTATCTTTCTTACAATGCTCACAATAATACAAATTGCTAACCCTTACAAAAGTGCACTCAACCCCTTTATATACCGAGGGAAATAACATTGTTCCACCGTCCTCGTGACGTTAGCCATGTGACCCTGCCACTGCCAGATGGGCTCTCTGCCCCAACCGTTCTGCCGAAAGCAAGTCTACCATCTGACACTTCATTGAACCATCCCCTCCTTGGATACTGCCATACGCTACCTTTATGATGCCAGTTTGTATCCACATGTTCACGCGGTGGTGTGTGTCAGAGGATAACCTTGCAAGTTGATCCAATCATGTCAAGTCTTTATGGCAGGGGACGTTCATAGGTCGTGCTTGCACCATTATACCTCGTTCTCATCAGTACTGCCCGACTTGTCCTACCAGGTCGGACGACTGAAATAATGGTCGTCCTCTCATACCGAGCTACTTGATCGGGTCGGATTCGAGGACCTTGATCACTCTGATTCCCCGAATATCTATCCTCATCGGGCCGGTCAGAAAATGAGGACCGAGCCCGACCTCTGATCTACTAGGCCAGATTCCCATGTTTAATGTCCTCGGCCTCCGTACACTAAAATGGAAGTTTCCCTTTATGCCCTCTCTGAGCTACTGGCGATCCTTAGGCTTAAAAATCACGATCAATAAATACTATTTTTATTAGTGATTTTGTACTAAAAAAAGCAAAATACTCTTATATTGTATTTAAACATAAGAGATTAAAGAAAAAATTAAAATTTTGCTTTTAATATTCATATCATAACTTTCATCCCCAATGTTACATTCAACTCCTTCCAGATAAAAAGCAAATGCAATGAAAATGCAACCCATAAATTAAAAAGTTCAAAATCTGTACCCTCTCATCCTTCGTAACATAAACATTATAATATAATTTTCTGATTCAAAATTTTAACACCACCACAAGACTGTATCTTCAAACTTCAAAAATCCAAGCTACCCCGTTGTCACGATAATAATAAAACTGAATTCTCCGTCACTTTCCAAATGTTTTAAACCATTGTAAAATTCGATAGTTTTTCACTGAAACAGCAGTCTTGTAAGCATTTTGAGCATGTATAAAGAACCATCCTGCTTATTATAAATCTATTTGTTGATGGTGGTTTTTTGAAGACTATTATCCCGAAAAGGGTTCAGATACTAAGGAGAGGTAAAATAGATATTGTATTTGGCCAAAAGTGGATATCAAAGGCCAAAGAGCCTAGAAAGAGATGAGGTTTGACATGAAGATCCGACCACGTGGTGCGGAAAAATTCTGCCTTAGGGCAGGACGTGATGAGGGTGAAGCTAGTGGTAGTACAGATCCGACCACATGAAGAGATAGATTTTGGATTTCTTAGAATTTGTTAGACCCGACCCGATGAGGTCCTTACATATGAGCCCGACCCAATTGAAGAGTTCGAAGGCATGGCTTTGATAAGTATCATTAATCTCGATATCCAGACTCGAGGAACGAAGATGGGATCACATGCCGACCAGCATTGGGGCCGTATGACGTATGCCCTAACTAGAAAGAGATTCTTTTAGAAGATTAATGATGACAAGCAAAGCGACGGTTCCCATTGGAAGTAGCCCCTACCAACTATACATAGGTCAGTGCAGAGGCAGGACAATGGCTGTGCAGAGCCGTCGTAGGCCGCCATAGGCCACCGTAGGCCGCCATAGGCCGTTGCAGTGGCAGAGGACTGAGCTAATCTGATTGACTGGATTGTGGCTGGTTGAGGATGGCAGTGATTGTAATGATGACCTAGTGATGTCGGCTGACATCAAGGTTGATGGAACAATAATTTTTGGAGCCTATATAAAATGGTTGAAATCACTATTATAAGGGTTAGAAAATTTTATCTTTCACAACTCATAAAGTCGAGGACTTAAGAGCTTGAGATAGAGAGAGAAAATTGGTTAGTTACCCGACCACTTGTATGAATTATACCGGGCTCAGTAGAACCCGAGGTGTTTTATCATTGCATTTGTATTTTCCCTATTTGTAGACCGAGTCGGTTTAGACCCCAAGCCATAGTAAAATATCATCATTTCTCCCGTGGACGTAGGTGGAAGCCACTCTCTACCGAACCACGTAAATCTCTATATTTAATCCCGCCTTCTTGTCAAATTTTTGTGGTTCGCAACTAACCAAAAAAAATCACCATTGACGGTTGAGAGACTGTGGTCCCACCTCAGGATTCAGGAAGTGTTGGATTATGCAACAACCTTGGAACATGCTAGGAGGTTTATGTTACTAGGGGAGGAAGAGAAGATAACCCGATGAGGCGCTACTCGGGAAAAGAAATAACCATGACAAGACATCCATCATCCTAGTAGCGGTGGATGGAGATGACCGAGGCGGCATGAGTCAGGCCCATGACCTAGGGTAACCCACCACTCGAGAGGAGGCCTCCAATCAAAGTTACGCATATTGCGGGGGGCACGACCTACACATCGCTCAACTGGCCTTTATCCCATATAGGGCTGGAGATACAAGATAAAGAGCTGTTGACTGAGCTCGACCCTAAAAGGTTTCCAGTTCAAAAAAGGACAACGTGACGTGTTGCACCCATTACAATAAGATGGGTCATGCCAATGAAAGTTGTAGAGACATGCAGGAACAAGTTGAGGACCCAGTGATGAACAACTACCTCAAGGAGTGCATTGATCATAAAACAATGAGGGCAAGGTCGCGCAAGGAGTAAAGGCTTATATTTACCATTATCTAGGGAAGAACGTTAGTAGAGACTCGAATCCGGTAAGGAAGAACTATTTTTGAATCAATGGTCCCGTGGTGATTACTACAAAGAGAGCCCCGAGGATCAGAAGTCAAGGTCAGTGCCAATAATGTTCACTGAGGAGGATGCTCAGGTTGTGAGTTACCCTCATGATGATGAGGAGCTACCAGATGATTTTGGGGAGGCTTTGCATGATGACATCAATGGCACCTATGTCAAGTTACTATTTAAAGTTGAAGTTCTAGACTAGGGAGGGGGTCGGGGTTATGTGTGGGAGTCAGAAAGTGGAAATGAGTTGTTTTGCTGCCATGTCTAAGGAAACCATGTGTATGGATGATGTTGCAGGGCAGAAAAGGAAAGAAAAAGAGGAAGATTTAGCGAAAGTGGAGTCAATGGAGAGTACTAATTAGTCCACATGGAACTAACCAGAGAATAAAAGATTCGCTACTCAGTATAAGAGACTGAGAATGATTTAAGGCTGCACTACACCCCTCGTAAGGTCCCACCTTAGACCTGTTTATGTTTGGAATGGTCCCTTACCTATGCTAGTTCTATTTCCAGACTCAAAGAAGAATCCACATGTTCATGCTTATAAATAATCCCATATTGGACATCAGAATGGTAAGGTAATAACCAGAGCAGACAACAAGCATTAGTAATGATAATAGTAAATCATATGAAAATCATATATTAAGCATAATAGTAGTAAAAACTAAAATAAAAATAGGCACATTGGTTTCATGGTGGTACGTGGAGTTTTGTCCCGAGTGCAAACCATACTACTGTCTATTCGAATTGGGCTATGGAATCTTGCCTGGGTTTCCATCCTACATACCACCAGAAATTCGAGGCCGGCTATAGCCATTTATGTGGCGAGACATATTATAGGATAAATGCATGTCCGATTGGATATGGGGTATGTCCGGCCGAATATGCGAGTCACCAAAATAATGAATTTAAGATGCATAGTTTAAGTTTTAGGGGCCCTCAGGTCGTATCTAAAACGTTACTTGGCTCTAAGAACACTGTTGATGGTTTAGTCTGTTACTTTTGTCGTTTACTAGAAATAATTCACAAGGTTTTTATGTGTATGCATTTTGGTGTTTGGTGTGGTTTGGGTGATTGGCTTAGCTTTTTTTGGTTCTGCTTTCCACTATCGTTCTTTGTTTGTTGTGTGTATGCTTTCTTTATGAACTCGAAAAGACCTCCAAAAAAAATCCTTCCCCAAAAGTGAAGAACATATGTTCTTTTAAAGTCCTAGGGTCATGACTATTAGGGAAAAGATCCATTTGATAAGGAAAACCATTATTAGGGAAAAAATTTATTTGGGAAACAATTAATAAGGAAGGTTTGTGTATATAGAAACCAGTTAAAAGGGAAACCAGAAAGAAGATCAAGTCATTCTGCTATTCTAGAAACGTGATAGATATCCGGTCAGACTTTAAAGACAATCGGTTGGACATGACAGTTTAAATAATACCGGACATAGGTGATGTCTGGCAAGAACTCTGGCTTTGTTTTTTTAGGTTTTCTTCCTTTCCAATAGTAGACCTTACAACGTCCATAAACTCTTCAAATGTGTCCACATAAGAGACTCATCACCAAGCTTGTAAAAATACAATATCAACACCCCGACTCGAGGATCCCATCCTATATGGAGGAGCGGGAGAAAAGCTAGAGTTAGTTGAGCTCTTTGGATCAGAGAAGATAGTTAAGGTATGGGTGGGTTGAAAAATATTTAAAGAATGAGCTCATACAATTCCTAACGGAATATGCAGATGTGTTTCCATGGAGTCATAGAGATATGCCCAAGATAGATCCTCGGGTCATAAATCATCTCCTATCAATAGAACAGTACCATAAGGCATTGAACAGAAGATGATGGTCTTCAACCAAGAGCAGTATGAAGCCATCCATGAGGAGGTGGATAAACTAATGAGGGTTGGGTTCATTAGAGAAATTAAATACCTAGAATGGGCATCAAATGTGGTTTTGGTCAAGAAGGCCAATGACAAGTGGAGAATGTGTGTGGACTTCTCCAATTTGAACAAAGCATGTCCGAATGATAGTTTTCCACTTCCTAAAGTGGACTAGGTGGTAGATTCAGCGGCCTGTCATGGTCAGTTAAACTTCATGGACACATTCTCAAGATACAGTCATATCAGAATGTTCCTGAGGATGAAGAGAATACAACTTTGATAACCGATCATGGGCTGTATTGCTACATGATGATGCTTTTTGGGCTGAAGAATGTTGGAGCAACGTATCAGAGGTTTTTAAATCAGGTCTTCAAGCCCTTCATCGGTAAAATGTTGCAAGTCTATGTCGATGATATGATAACATTGACAGTACTGCCAAATGATAATTTGAAAGAAGTCAAAGAGACTTTTGAACTCATGAGGAAATATGAGATGAGGCTGAACTGAGAGAAGTGTGCTTTCAGAGTATACTCGGGAACATGCTTGAGGTACATGGTCAGTGCAAGAGGCATTGAGGCCAACCCACAAAATTTCAAGGCGGTCTTGGATTGGAAATCGCCAATGATAGTGAAAGTGGTGCAAAGTCTGAATGGTCAAGTTGCAGCACTTAACCGGTTTATCTCTAAGGCTATCGATAAGTGTCATGTCTTCTTCAATTTGATAAAGAAGGAAAAAAAAAGAGATATAATGGATGGGTCAGTGCGAAGATGCATTCTAGTAGCTTAAGGAATACATGACCTGATCTCCACTTCTCGCTAAGCCTATCTCGGGTGAGATGTTATTTATGTACTTAGCTATTTTGTTACATGTTATAAGCTCAATCTTAGTACAAGAAATAGATGAAGTTCAAAGGTCAGTTTATTAATCCAGTAAAGATTTATTAGATGTAGAAACCATATACTCGATTCATGAATTGATGGCCTTGTCATTAGTCACTACAACTATGAAGTTACGCCCTTACTTCAAGCTCACCCCATCGAGGTATACACTGACCATTCCCTTAGGAAAATATTACATAAGCCAGAAACCTCGAGTCGTCTAGCAAAATGGTCAGTAGAACTTAGCGAATATGGCATATGCTATCTGCCCCAAGTGTCTATTATGGGGCAAGCTCTAGCCAATTTTGTGATGGAGTTCACCGGACCTCAGGTAATAGTGGTCGAAGAAGAAGAGAAGTGGGAACTATTTATGGACAGGTTGGTCAGTTCATAAGGATTTGAGGCTAGAGTCATTCTCAGCAATGGGCATGATGAGCCAAAGAGTGTGGGAGACCAAAGTGTGATGGAAGTGGAGGCTGAAGATAGACCGACCAAGATGGACCAAATCAAGAAGTCTCTAGAGTCTAGAGAATTGGCAGGGGACGAGAATGAAGTAAGAACGTTAAAATATTGGAGTGTCTATTCCTGTCTTATTTATATGGTATGTTACATAATGGGCTACACGATGCCATATTTGAAATGCTTGGGACTCGATGATGCTAATTATGTTTTGAGGGAAATCCATGAAAGAATTTGTGGGAGTCATGTATGGGGAAGATCAACTGCTCATAAAGCACTCAAGCAAGGCTACTACTGGCCGAAGATGCATCAAGATGGGTTTGACGTGGCCCGTGTATGTGATGGGTATTAGAGGAATGCGAATGTGCCCCAGCAACCACCTGAGCAGTGGAAAACTCTATTTAGCCCGTGGCCATTTGCTCAGTGGGGGTTAGATCTTATCGAACCACTACCTACAGGCTGGGGACAGGCTAAGTTTGCCATTGTGGCGATAGATTATTTCACTAAATGGGTGGAGGCTTAGTCATTGTCCACCATTATCGATAAGAAAGCCACATATTTTGTAAAGAGAAATATCGTCTGTCGGTTCGTGATTCCTCGAGCAAATTATCACAGATAATGGGAGGTAATTTGACAGCTCGGGCTTCGAGAACTTTGTGAAGACCTTTAGATTGCCTTGAGGTTTGCATTATTTGTTCATCTGAAGTCTATTGGACAGGTCGAAATGGCAAACAAAATAATAAAGAATAACTTGAAGTCAATGTTCGGGTCATGCAAAAGCTTGTGGGTTGAAGAACTACTAGAAGTCATGTGGGCATACCAGACGCCTTACAAAGACTCCACAGGTGAAATTTCATTTTCATTGGCCCATGAAAGTGAGGTAATAATCCCAATAAAGATCGGGATGACGACCCATCGGGTCCAGTACTTTGATGAAGAATGAAATAAAGAGCTCCACAAGCATCACTTTGACCTGGTTGAAGAGAAAATAGAGAGATTGACACTTAGAGTGGTCGTGTATTAGCAAAGGATGACATGTTTCTACAACAAAAATGTTTGAATACGAACCTTTCATCCCAAAGAGTTAGTTTTAAGACGGGTCACTCTAAATATAAGGAAGCCTGAGGAAGGCTCTCTGGTGGAAAAATGGGAATGACCTTACAAGGTAGCAGAGGTCATTAGGCCGGGTGCCTATCACCTAGAGCTATTGGATAACACTCGGCTCAAGAAGACTTGGAATGTAAAAATGATATGAAGGTACTATCAATAGAGCCTCTCTTAGAATGACCTGCAGAGAGTTATAAGAAGTGTATTAGATCTCTAAGAATATAAATAAAGTTTTCCCTTTTACAATAGAGACTTCTGCCTATACATACTTGTTCATTATTCGAATGAGAAAGACTTATTTGATATTTTGGAGAAATACTCGTGATCGACATCAACAAAATAAACATGACGATGTGTGGAATGCGCATACTCCCGTGGCACACCAACCACCGGTGACACTTTCAAATCCCTGGGTTGGAACACTAGTACCCTATGACTTGCACCCTCTAAGGCGTATGACTTGCGTGGCATTTGGTAGCTCGGGTATCCATAGCACGTGTGGCGAGAGGGTTAGTGTGGCGTTTGGTGCCCCAAGGTAACCATAACATATACGGATAGAAGATAAATTTGAGGTACTACGGTATCCTCAGGTTTCTATAGCATGAGGATGAATAATTCCCCAATGACGTTTGCCGCCCAAGTCAAGAGTTGGAGGTACATAGCACGGGGAAGGTGACCCGGGTCTCCGTGGTGATTTTAGCCTCATGTTTTGCCTTGCATGGGGATGAGGAATGCCCCCATGGCGTTGGCCATCTCTTTTAAGATCTGTAGGAGCATAGCACGGGGAAAGCTAGAGGGCCTCTGTGGCGTTTGCAAACTCGAGGTCTACCTTGCATGAGAAGGGAATGCCCTCACGACATTGGCCACCCCCTGATCTGTATCTCAGATCACTAGGATATTTGGGCTGTGAGGTTTAAAATTGTTGTTTTAGGAAATATAGAACATGTAGATGTCTATATTGCTTTGATGCTTTTAGGTCAATACGAGATGAATGATACTTCACCCCCGATAACTTATCATTTTATTTTATTTTATTTTTATGTTACATGGGGTGGGAAGCCCTAACCAATGTTAGTCATAGGTGACCTGAGATTGAAAATCTTCCTTCATGTCTTTTGGTTTGATTGGCTCGGGGTTGGGTATGTCCCGCCGAAGCCTTATTATGAAAATGGCACAAAAATGTTTCCTTCCCTTGTGGCTAAGTGTTTTAATTGGCTCGGGACTGGATTTGTTCTACCAAGGCCTTATCATTATTATTATGAAAATGACATAAGGAGGTTTCATTCCTTTGTGACCAAGTGTTTTAATTAGCTTGGGGATTGATTCCTGTTGTTGAGGCCTTATTATTATGAATGGCTTGTGGAGGATTTGTTTCACCGAGGCATTATTATTATTATTATGAGAATGTCACAGGTAGGTTTCATTCCCTTATGGCCAAGTGTTTTAAATGTCTCGGGGCTATGAGAATGGCATAATGAGGGACCATTCCCTTATGGCTAAGTGATTTGAATGGCTCGTGGCTGGATTCGTTCCTCCGAGGCCTTATTATTATTATGAAAATGGCACAATGATGTTTCATTCTCATGTGGCCAATTGTTTTAATTGGATTCGGGTTAGTTTCATTTCATTGAGGCCTTATTATTTAAATGGCACCAGGAAGAAGTTCTTCATTGAAGACAAGTTAGCGTCGAATGGCACGGTGTTGGAGTTTCTCTCTTATAGCCTTCCGGGATTACAACAAGAGTGCCAGGTTCCTTCGTGATCATTTTTGAGAAATTACGTGGGGTTGAAGTTTCTCCCCCATGGTCTTGTTGAAACGAGCAGTGATAAGGGGGTTGAGAACCCATCAGGATCAAAATATCATACATCACAGGGATATCTGTTAGAGTTGGTGCTTAGAGCACTAATCCGAATAGTGTATTGTACATTGCATGTTATTATTTATTAATAAAATAACTACATTTTCATTTCAACCAAATTAATGGTAATTTATGTCATAATCCATATAAGACTGAGATATAAATATTCAAAAAATGACATCGACCTTAGAATAGTCTTATAGTAATACTGGACATTGGATGGTCTGACATTGAGATTGTATTACTATTATAAACTATTCTTAAAATAAATATTCCTAGTCGTTGGTTTCGGAATAAGGTCGAATTACTATAACCTAGAAGAGTAGTACATGTCGTATATTGAAATTGGAGTTACAATGGTTTAACTCGATATACCATGAGCAATAGAAGCTCGTATAAACATGTGGGTATTCGTTGAAGCAAATACTGAATGAATCATAGGTGACTTATAATAGTTGGAAGTATATATCACCATCAATAGGAATCTCCTCTATCAATAAAACATCAACCAAACTACAAAATACATTAAATGATACAGAATCTAACAAAATAATAAGCTAAGAATGCATGAATAAGTGGGTATAAACCGCACTTATCATGTGCGATGCCTACCAAAAATGGGTCGCAAAGAATGAGAAAGCTTGTTGCTACTTGCTAGTAGGGGGTCCAAGGTTCTTAATAAAAAGCATAAGTGAATGGCTACAACATCTTTGAAGTTTGAGTCATTACAAGGCATGTTCGGGCAGACTTTAAAGTGGCAACGTCATGAGGCTTTGGTCTCAGTGATGACTGCTAGGAAGAAGGAAGAGACATCAGTCCGAGAGCACGTCTTGAGGATGATGACCTATCTCAACACGACCGAAACTCATAGAGCTTGTATTGACAAGCGTAGCCAGGTGACCATGATCATGGAAACTCTTCTGAAGAGTTTCTTACAGTTTAAAAGCAACTATGTTATGAACAAGTTGACTTTTACTTTGACTCAACTGCTTAATGAGCTCACCCATTACGAGTCCATGCTGATGGATCCTCGGAAGCCCAGTGGAAAGGTAAATATTGCCGAATCTTCTAATTCTGCAAAGATGAAGAAGAAAGGCACTATGAAGGCTAAGGCAAAGCCCATCGAGAATAACAAGAGAAGCTCCAAGGATGCCAAGTCCAAAGGAAAATGTTTTCATTGCAACAAGGATGGGCATTGGAAAAGAAACTGTCCTAAATACCTCGCTAAGCTGAAAGAGAAGAATGCCACAAGTAAATACGATTTACTTTTCATTGAGTCTCTTTTAGTGGAGGATGATAAATCTGCATGAATTGTTGATTCTGGAGCCACTAACCATGTTTGTTCTTCTTTGTAACTACTTGACTCATAAAGGGACCTTGCTGAAAGTGACTATACCGTAAGGGTCGGGACAGGGGATTCTAGTTCAGCTAGAACAGTGGGAGTTTCAAGTTTAAATTTTTTAAATAATAGTTATTTACATTTGAACAATGTGCTATTTATTCCTGGTTTTCGCAGGAATTTGATTTATGTTTCTAAACTTTTAGATGATGGTTTTTCTATTTCATTTAATAATAATTAGTAATCATTGCTAGAAATGGATTAAATATATGCACATGAAACTTAGAGAACAACTTATATGTGTTAAGACCATTAACACATAGTTCAATGCTCAACACTGAGATGTTTAAGGTTGAGAAACCTAAAATAAAATGGAAAAAGATCTCTCACAATGACACATATCTGTGGCATCTTAGACTTGGCCATATTATCCTTTACCGGATAGATATTTTGATAAAGAATGGAGTTTTAAACTAGTTAAAGCTTGGAACTTTACCAGTTTGTGAATCTTGTCTAGAAGGAAAAATGACCAAGAGATATTTTACATGAATATGTATAAGAGTCAGTCAACCACTTCTGCTAATACATTCGGACATTTGCGGACCAATAAATGTAAGAGCCCGAGGTGGTTATGAATACTTTGTCACATTTATTGACGATTATTCGAGATATGGGTACGTTTCCATAATATAGCACAAGTCAGATACCTTTGAAAAGTTCAAAGAGTATCGTGCTGAGGTTGAGAACCAGTTAGGTAAGACGATCAAAACTCTACGATCGGATCGTGGAGGAATTCTTGGTAAAACATGGTATAGTATCCCAACTTACAGCACCTGAAATACCACAACAAAATGGTATTGCAGAGCGGAGAAATCGGACCCTACTAGACATGATAAGATCTATGTTTAGTTACAGTTCACGGCCTAGTTCATTTTGGGGATATGCATTGCAAACAACAATGTATGTCCTTAATGTAGTTCCATCTAAGTCTATTTCTAAGACTCCCTTAGAGTTGTGAAATGGTCGTAAAGCTAGTTAATGATATTTCTGCATATGGGGTGTCCAGCACATATGCTGAAGAATAAGACTACAAAGTTAGAGCCACGTTCCTAGGTATGCCTATTTGTAGGCTATCCTAAGGAGACTAGGGGTTGGTTATTTAATAGTCTGGAAGATAATAAAGTGTTTGTATCGATAAACATTACATTTCTTAAGGATGACTATATAAGGGAGTTCAAACCTCGAAGTAAAGTGTTACTCGAGGAGCTACTTGCTGGTTCGACCAGCACACCATCGTCAATAATAGTTGACAAAAACATAGCACCTTCGACATCTGAGCATCAAATACAAGTATGTCAGATGATCTGCCACCTAGACGTGGTGGGAGTGTTGTAGGACAACCTGATCGCTATCTAAGAGTTATAGAGGCATAAGTTGTCGCATCCAATGATGGTGTAGATGATTCATTAACCTATCGTAGTGCAATAGATGATTCTGATAAGGAGGAATGACTCAAAGCCATGAACCTCGAGATGGAGTGAATGTACTCCAACTCAGTTTGGGAACTTGTAGACAACCTTGATGGGGTAAACTTATTGGTTGCAAGATGATCTACAAGAGAAAGGTTATAGTAGATAGGAAGGTACAGACCTTCAAGGCTAGGCTAGCAGCCAAGAGTTATACCCAGAAAAAAGGAGTCGACTATGAGGAGAATTTCTCGCCAATAGCCATGCTTAAATCCATCCACACTCTTCTCTCTGTTGCCGTATATTATGACTATGAGATTTGGCAGATGGACGTCAAGACTGCACTCTGGAATGGCATTCTTGATGAGTGTATCTATATGGTATAACCAGAGGGCTTCGACGCCCAAGGTCAAGATCAAAAAATTAACAAGTTGCAAAGGTCCATTTATGGACTAAAGCAGATATCTCGATCTTGGAATATAAGATTTGATACCAAAATCAAGTCTTATAATTTTTAGCAGAACGTCAATAAGCCTATTGTATACAAGTGCGTCATTGTCGAAAATGTGTTTTTTTTTCATTTTGTACGTCGATGATAATTTACTCATTGGGAATGATGTAAAAATATTATTGGATGTGAAATACTGGCTGGCTAACCAATTCCAAATGAAAGATTTGGGAGAGACTAGTTATGTATTTGGGATCCAGATTCTTTAGGATCGCAAAAGACGACTGTTAGCTATGTCTCAGACATCCTATATCGACAGGATACTTGTCCGATTTGGGATGTAGAATTCCAAGAAAGGTAATTTGCCTTTCTGACATGGAAATTATTTGTCAAATGAACAGTCTCCTAAGACACCTCTAAGAGTTGAGGAAATGAGACATATCACATATGCCTCAGTAGTTGGAAGTCTCATGTATGCTATATTATGCACGAGACCGGATATCTAACCCAGAATTAGATCATTGGGTGGCTGGGAAATATATTATCAAGTATCTAAAGAGAACGATAAATTATATGCTTGTATATTCTAACGAGGATATGATCCTCATGTGATATACGAATTCTAATTTTTAGATGGATGTCGATTCTAGGAAATCAATATCTGGATTAGTATTTGTTGGGACAGTTGTGGAACCCATTGGGTCGGATCGGTGTCCTGCGCAGCGGAAAATTCTAACCCATGGATATCAAGCATGTGTGTATTTTAAAATATTTTAATGAAATACTATATTCCATTACGAGTGTATAGGAAAAAACCGGGGCTGAATCGGAGTCCGAAAACTCAAAAATAAAGGAATAAACAAATTCGGTGCTCGTGACGTCGACGCGCGCGCTACAGTGTCTCGCGAACAGTACGCACGTAATGTAGCGCGAGCTGGGCAGAATTGTTTTTGTTTTAATTATTTTCGACTTTCCCTAAGCACTTTCAAAACACCCGAAATTAATTTTAACATCAAAACCAACATCAACACAAGTTATAGAATAAAAATTAAGTTTTTCAAAATATCAAATATTTTTTAAAAAACATAAATTTATTCTAAATCTGTACTTGCGTAAATTTTGAATCTAATCATAAACCAAACTTAGAATCCCAATAAGAAATTTCTCATGAACAATTCTTGTTCACCTAAAGGTGGTCAAGTGATTCTAGAATGGTAGCCTTAGCTCTAAGCTTTTAATCTTGAGTTCTAAACTCTTATTAACTGTTCCATGTCCAACATGAACATATTTGACCTAATTACAAGTATGTTGTGTTTATACTTCTTAAGTATCATAACACAATTTATTAGCCTTATTTCAATATTAAGTTATGTGATCATGCATCCAATACATATTTCATAACTTAAGAGAATTTCAAACTTACCAGCAAGCTTGAAGCAAAGATCTAATATCATTCAATTTGTTGAAATGGTGGGAGAACTTCCAAAGTGTTGCAAGCTTTTCTTCAAGATCCTACCTTGATTCCAATGCTAGCAAGTTTCACTCCAAGATCCAATCTTGATTTCTCACAAGCTTCTCTAAACACTTCTCTAACTTAGGCTAATTTTCTCTAAGAAATACTTGTGTATAGCTTTCACAAATTTTTACCTTTCCTAAGCTTAATTAAACCCTCTTAAAGCTTGCTATTTATAGCAAAACTTAGGTAATTTTTAATCAATAAATGTCTTATCAAACATTAGGTATGCTTAATTAAATTTATTGAAATATTCATAATTAGGTGTAACTAATCCCATTGTCTACCACTTTGATTTAAGTAAATTAAATCAAGACAATTTTTAATTAATGGATTAGTTTAATGTCTCCCACTTTGATTTAATCCAATTAAATCAAGACATATAGATTTACACCTATTAATAAAAATTTGGAATTACCAAAATATCCTATAATGATATAGATATTTATGAATTTATAATTAAGCCCTTTGTGTAATTTTTAATTAATCCAATTAATTCAAATAAGTCAAAGTAAATAATCAATGTTATCCAATAACATTTGATTAACATGGTTGGTAATTATAATATCGAATATTATCTTTTATCAAAATTAATCGCCTACCCAAGTGCTTAGCGAGTGCACTTAATATTGGGACTCTCTAAGTTCAGACATGTTCGTCATATAAGCCTAGCTAATATGTACGCAATTCGGCCACCTCCGAATTCACGAAGAACACGAATGACCTTTTTGAACTTTACAAATCGAGGTTATCACATATGTTTAACAATCCCTCCGTCATAGGCTATCCGAGTTGTGCTTAAGAAACATAGAATATACCATCAAGTTTCCGAGGCGCCATCTCATGTCGACATGTCCACGATTCTTCATAACTGATGTGATCCACCTAGGTGATCGACTTTGGGCAAAGCTTTAAGAATTGTGACTTTACTAACATGGATACCTAAACCCCTTATGATACACATACGGGCCAACAAATTCTATCTTGCTTCGCACTTGATTACTGAGTGCATCGGTCGACACCCAACAAACATCTGGAGGCCATACCATGAAAGGTTTCTGACATACATGGCATCAAAGTGTAGAGGATCTCACACAGAATCAATGATATACTATAGTCAAAGGATTACATATGCTACTCGACTTTAGGAGATTCCTATTGATGGTGGTGTGTACTTTCAACTATTAGGAATCATCTGTGAGTAATTCAATATTCGGTCCAACCAATATCCACACGTCTATACGAGATTCCAAAGATCATGGTACATCAGGTTTAAACCATTGGAACTCCAATTCCAATATACGACATGTGCTAGTCTTCTAGGTTATAGGAATTCGACCGTATTTCAAAACCAACGACTAGAAATATATTTACACTTTAAGAATAGTTACTATGCTAATACTTATCCCAATGTCGGACCACCTAGTGTCCAAAATTACTACAAGACTATTCTAAGGTCGATGTCATTCTTAGCATATCTATACATCAATCTAATACGCATAATGACAATACCATTAAAAATGTATGAAATGAAAATATAGTTATTTTATTAATAAATAATAAAATGTACAATACAGTGTTCGGATTCGCGCTCCAAGCACCAACTCCAACAAACTCCCACTTGCTTAGTGCCAATCTAGAAGGTACCGCAGTCCCATGTCCTCCACATGTTTATCGAATAACTTAGAAGGTAAGGCCTTAGTAAGCGGGTCTGCTATATTGTCTAGTCCTTGAACCTTCAAGACCTCTATGTCTTTGCATTTAATAATCTCTTTAATTACGTGATATTTTCTTTCCACGTGCTTAGACTTGGAGTGCGCCCTCGACTCCTTAGCTTCCGTGATGGCTCAGCTATTATCACAGTACATTGGGATCGAATCTGCAATGCTAGGAGCAACGCCAAGTTATATGATAAAATTTCTAATCCATATAGCTTCTTTAACAGCTTATGAAGCCGCTATAAATTCCGCCTCAGTGGTGATTTCAACTGTTGAGCCTTGTTTTGAACAACTCCAACTAACCGCGCTACCGTTAAGGGTAAATATGTAACATGATATAGATTTTCTATCATCTGGATCTCCTTGGAAGTTGGAGTATGTATAACCCTTAACCTGTAGCTCATCTTCTCCATATATTAGAAACTTATCACTAGTACCCTTACGATATTTTAGGATATGTTTCACAGATGTCCAATGATCATTACCTGGATCAGATTGATATCAGCTAGTCACACTGATGCCGAACCTAATGTCAGGTCTAGTACATAGCATTGCATACATTATGCTTCCAATGCAAGAAGCATATGGCAAGTTAGAAATTCTAACTCTCTATTCCTCAGTCCGAGGTGCCATTTTCTTCGAAAGATGTAAGCCATATCAGAAAGGTACATTTGATGCCTTGTAGTTGGTAAAACCGTACATTTCTAACATATTATATATGTACGTTGATTGTGACAATTGACCGGCGTTTTCACACGCGTATAACGTAAGCGCACATATCATTCAAGTAGTATAAAAAGTATCGATCCCACGAGGACTTAATACCTAAACTATTAATTTATAAAGCCAAATAATTACGAGTACCTAACAGATTGATTGTTTTGATTGGATGGTGACTTTAAAATTAAAACAAGTAAATGAAAATGGTGCGAAAGTAGGTTAAGGAAAATTCAAATTTATAAAACTATCTAAGAAAAATGGCGCAATTTAGCACAGGCTGGCGCACATTAGGCGTCGCGACTCGTGGAGCACGTCGCGACGCGCCAAAAGACCATTTTGCCCTTTTGTCCGTTTACACTGTTTTGGCCCCAAATCACCTCCAGAATGTCCTGAAACTTTATTTATCTACAAAATAACACAAAACACATCAAAATATTCACAAAACTCAAGAATCTATACAAAATATTTGGTCAAATGAGTGGAAAATAGTGATACATTTACCACTCATCACACCCCCAAACCTAACATTTTGCTAGTCCTCGAGCAAAACTACAACATAAAATAACATAAACATCTTTAAAATAAAATTAAACTAAGCCACTTTCGTAGGAATCACGGTTGCATTTAGCGTATGCAACAAGCCTTTAAACCTCTAGGTGTCCATAGTGGACGAGTTGTAGTCTCGTGAGGGCTTACAACAACGATACCCACAAACGTTTTACAAAAGTAAAAAGATAGTAAAACTAATGCACACAAAAACAAAAAGACAAGAGAAAAGAGAATAAAAAAAGTTAGTGACTAAACAGGTGAAACTTCTTATCCAAGTTTAGAGTTGTTTCCTTTCTTTCTAAATTACTGAATAAGTAAATTCTCCGATTATATTTACCATTCTCCATATACACAGCCAACAAAATATTAATCAACTCATTTTACCCAAAATAGTCATAAGTGCAGTTGAGAAGAGAGTAATATTTTTGTCCTAAAGTTTTATCAGAATTGACACCTTTTTGTAGCAATGGAATAAATTTTCTGATTTTTCTGATTTTTTTTTTGGTTTTTAGATTGATTTTTTTATATACAATATCTTCCGTCTATGTAGCGAGCGTTGGGTCAGTGACTCCCAAACCAGTTGGCTTTAGGGCACTAGGTGTTAAGACACCCCTACAGACTTAATTACTCAGACTTCATATATATATATATATATATATATATATTGTAACATCTTTGATCCATGTAGCAAGCTTTGGGCCAGTGGCTCCCAAACCTGTTGGTTTTAGGGCACTAGGTGTTGAAACACCCCTACAGACTTAATAACTCGGATCTCAGACGTTTTTTTTCCCATCGCTTTTTATGGATGCTTCTTCCAATTAAACTAGAGTACTGAATATTACAAGCTTGTCAATTACAACTAATGTCTGTATGTTACCATGTATGTTGATAATACCGGTCAACTGAGCATATGAAGATCCATTTTAATCAGTTTTATGGAGAATTCACAAATTAAATAATTCAAAAGGAAATAAACAAAAATTTACTTGTTCCGAAATAGGTTGAGATATGTCTCATTAGTGGAAACTCCTTACACAGCTATCTCACACCAATTTCACCCGATTAATCAAATTAAAAACATAAAAACACAAAATATTTTTTTGATTTTTGTAAAATTTTTCAATTTTTTTTTTGTATTTTTCGAAAAATTTTGGACTAAAAATAAAAACAACAAAATACTACAACTATTACCCACCCCCAAACCTAAATGAGACATTGTCCCTAATGTCTTAAAAAGTAGAATATGAGTTTAGAAGATAGTACCTAGTTAGCTGAAATTCTACATCTAGAAAGGAAATTAAGGGTTGAGATACATATTTATTCGGCGTTTCTTACCACGATCATCATTGGACCGTTTTATCTTGGAAAAGATAGGGTCAATTTATGGTTCATAGGTTAAGATTTGGTCAATTAAATCCTGGACAGTTCTGGCAGTGAAGATGAGTTCTTTTAAAGGTTTTGATACGAACCCATTTCTCCGGGCATCATCAAGAAATACACAAAGAAAATCATAAAATCCATCCGCGTTGAACAATCCAATTGGTTTCTGGTGTATGTTCAAGTTCGCCCAAGATAGCACTGTAAAAATCTCCTCCAACGTACCCAAACCACCTGGCAAAGCAATAAAAGCATCATCACGGTTAATCATTTCCAACAGTCGTTCAGAAATATCTGGCACGATTAGTTCTTCTCCGTTTGATGATCCTATAAGATCCGCTTCTGCCAAGGGTTTTGGGATGATTCCTAGAACTTGACTACCTCCATCATGTACGACCTTTGAAACGATCCCCATTAGTTCAAGATTGCCACCGCCATATACTAAGTGCATATTCCTTTCAGCTAAGACTCGACCCAATTCCTGTGCTGCTGCTACATATTGTGTCTTAGTACCAACACTAGTACCGCAAAACACACAAATATTTTCAACTCGTCTTCTTGAAGTGGCTTCCATTTTTATCTGGATGCCTTCCAAAGTGCAATGATGAGTCTAATTTATAATACCTAAAAAAGGGTGAGTAATAATAGCACTAATATCTTCCAAAAGAAGATTAGTAACAAAACAAAATCATGGAATGTCAAAAAGGTCTGGATCCTGTCGGAGAAAAATTAAAGAAAACAACAAAACAAATCACAATTATTAGGAAAAGATAAAAAGATATAATATTTACAATAATTTACGGCTTGATTGACGTCTATGCGTCAGAGACAAGCTTCCCATCCAATTTTCTTAAAAATTGGAAAACATGGTCTTTTTTAGTCAGATTCCCGAGACTTAACTGTTGTCTTTCTTTTCGGAATTGTGTATATAACACGTGAATTTCATGATACACATTTCCACTGGGATGCGTCTCAAAAGTCTTAGATATGTCATCCAAAGACTCCTTACTCAAGCTATCCCTAATGAAATTAATCTTATCTTCACGGTTATCAGACACCATTCCTAAAGAATGACAACGAGTATCACAAAACATACGAGCACATTTATAGCATACACCCATTCTTTAGGCTCTTCTTTTTTTAGCATATGTGCTTCTTCCTAAACCAGAAGATGTGAAATAAAAGAATCATAGGACTCACTTGCCAATCAGACCCGTGCTTCAATAATCTAACGAATGTCATTAAGAATACCTTTAGTCTCATCCGTTCCAAGCGAGCTTTGTAAACTTTCATCAGAGATTTTTGAGGGAGAGAAGGGAATTGCTTGTGAAGATTTGCGAGAACTTCTTCCATCCTGAAATGACTTAACCTGCAAAAACTAAACACACAAAATTAAATCACACGAAATCACAATATATACACAAATTGCATGGGTTGCCTCCCAGCTAGCGCTAAGTTTAACATCGTCAGCTAGACGTGACTTCTCGAACGTTAGGCTGGATCTGAAAGTGTGACACTTTCTTTTTGTCGCTCAAATGATTCTCCCCAGTAGTGCTTGGCACGCTTGTTTTTTAACCTTGAATGTTTTGTTGGAGTCGGGATCATGTATCTCAAAGGCTCTATCTGGTAAAACCTTGGTGATTAGGAATGGACCTGACCACCGTGATTTTGGCTTCCATGGGAAGAGTTTCAACCTTGATTTGTTTAACAGTACCCTCTGCCCTGGTTCTAGTGGTATGCGCATTAACTTCTCATCATGTCTTTTCTTGGCCTTTTCTTTATACAGTTTAGCATTCTCAAAAGGCTGTATGTGAAATTCCTCTAATTCTTTATGCTGGTGGAACTGTTTCTCTTCTGTTGCTTGTAGTGCAAGAATAGGCTTCTTCAGTACGCATAACGCTTTATCTTCAGGCTCCACAGATAGTTTGTCAGTAGAATTTTGCCTTGCTTTGGAGTTCTGGATGGTACTATGTATCACATCAAGTCTGAAACATTCCTCATTCTTTTCGTCATCCGAGAATTCCATGGCTTTGAAAACATTAAATTTTACTTCTTGGTCTTGTACCCTCATGGTTAGTTCTCATTTTGTACATCAATAATGGTTCGACCTATAGCCAAGAATGGTCTCCCGAGTATGATCGGCACGTCTTCATCTTCCTCCATATCAAGGATAATAAAATCTACGGGGAAAATGAATTTGTCAACTTTGACCAGCACATCTTCAATTACACCTCTCGAAAATACGAGCGTTCTATCAGTAAGTTGCAGAGAGAATGATGTGGGCATTGTTTCTCCAATCTGAAATTTTCTGAAAATAGAAAAAGGCATCAAGTTAACACTCGCACCTAGATCACACAAAGCCCTACCGAAGTTATGTTCTCCTATGATGCAAGGAATGGTGAAACTGCCAGGATCTTTCAACTTTGGGGGAAGCTTCCTCCAACGTCTATGTGACATGATAATGGAAGCACCCTATATGACGTGATTATATAAGACTGTACCTAAATAGAAATGAATTTCTTATAATACGCGTTAAAAAAAATTTCATTTCAATCTACTAGATGGTCATATATGAATTGATCTTAATCCTGAGTGTAATTCGAACTCCTGCATGGCAGGCTATGTCTTTATTTACAAAGGTGAGGTTTGTGTAGCAATCCCGACCAACAGCTACGTACTTTGGGACATGGTTTGGTGTATATCCGGGAACGTTTTACATAGATATGGAGTTCACTCCTTTTTGCTAGAAGTAGAGAAGTATCTTCCTTAAGGGCTGATTCGCTACTTGAATAATTGGAGTGCTCAATTTTTTCTATCGCGAATATTAAAATGAAAAGCATATATTATTTTTTTTTTGTGGAAATCAAATTTGTATCCCTACTAAAAGTGGTGGCTTAGTGAAAATCACTAGTTGAAAATATCATATTATTGAGATTTTGTTGTGAATGGAGTTGGGAGTTTGTAAAAATTGAATTAATTCCTAATTCACCCATTCTTGGGTTATTTAGGCCAAACATTATATGAATTTCACGTTTATGTACTCATAATCAGCATGTGTTAGAATCGAAATCAGAAATAAATATTTACTTACCGTATGAATTGTCATCGAATCAGGTAGTACTCCTATTAATTTGTCTAATTATATAGTAATTGGGATGAATTTTAACAAGTTACAACATACCCTTAATTAAAATTATATATCAATTTATTAGTTAGTAATTTTTTTATTCATTACCTAATTATTAATAAATTAATATTTTGTTAATTGTTGATTTATTAATAATTGATAATTAATAAATTATCAATGATAAACACTAAAAAATTTACATTTAATAAATAGAAATTAATCATCTTACACTTATAATTTCATTAATCCCCTTAATTTAGCACATTTTTGAAATAATAATTAAATCTATGTTTTATATATTTTTATTGTGATTTTTCTTTCTTATGTAGGTGAAATAATAGTTTGGATGCATAACTAAAAAAATGGACGGGACATTTGGATTTTGGAGACTAGAAACTTGAAAGGGCGTTCTAACAGTGTACCATTTCGGAAATTTCAACCTTGTACAATTTTCGAATTTTGGCCATAACTTTTTACTTCAATATCGGATTGAGGCAATTCCAGTTCCAGATGAAAGAAGACTCAAATATCTACAATTTTATTTTTTACAAGATTTTCTAGTTCTGGGGTTTTCAAGGTCGAATAGATAAAAAAATCCAATTATGCTGCATATAATTTTAATTATTAGAAGAAAAAAATTATAAGCGGTGGATTGTGACAAATGTTTGAAATTTATTAGGAAAAAAAAAGGAAACCAAAGTTAAAAAATATTAATAAAAAAAAAAGAGAAGTAGAGGTGTTGAGCCATCTACTATAAATAGAGGTGCTCAATACTTCATTTTCTTCAGTTTCCTCCATAAATTTCTTCCTTTGGGAATTTATGAAGGGTCATAACTCTTGTGTGTTTTATTTTTCAAGCTTTGTTGTAATTTTTTTTTTTTGTAATAAAATTATGTGTGGCTTTATTCAAAACACGAGTAGCTAATTTCATCCTGCTAGGATAAATGGTGAAACTCTTAATATGATAATATAGATTAATATTACTTATATTATAATATATGAATTGTAATCTGAATACTAATATTTAATATACTCTTTTATTTGTGGGTGTCTTAATTCGCTGTAAACAATCACATCTTGGTTGGCACAGTTAATACTTTAACTCATATTATATGAGAGAGTAATTTAAATATGTACTAATTAATGACAAACTTTGTTACTTCCTTTATGACTGATTTTATATATTTGTTATAATTGAGTACCTAACTGGACTTGTTATAGAAAAATGATATCACCACCTATTTGGTTGGTTTTATATATTTTGGCATAATTAATTCCTGAAGTAAATTAACTGAATAATAATGACAAATTATATATTATAAAAAGTAAGATTTCTCTATATTTGAAATATCAATAGTCGATCCCATAGCTCCAACATTCTATTTTATTATTGCAGTCCAATTTAAAATTATCTATCACTTCAAAAAATTCAGCATTTGTATTTTCACTCGAATTATTATTTTATTTTACTAAATCTATTCCCTGTGGCTGTGGATCAACCCCGGACTTATCGGGTTATTTTATTATTTCGACACTCTTAAACTTGGGAGTAAAGAATCACTTTGTGAGTGTTGCAAGAATTTCTGACCATAAGGAAATTTAACCAGGGAATTTTATTTTAGTATAGAACTAATTTAACCAATTTTGAAGGAACACATGGGAGTTTATCTGACCCTATGAAAATTTATACAGCTAATTTTCTTGAATTAAGTACACAATTAGATTCAAATTTTTCTAATGATTTTTCTTTACTTGATTTTACATAAATACTGGAAGACGATGGAGAGAAATAAAATTGTGTGGTACTACGAGCACTGGAAGAAGAAAAATATGAGGAAGCACCCAAATTGGAATTAAAGATATAAAAGGTATTAAAAGATATAAAAGGTATTAACTCTTTGATATGTGATTACGCCCAAAAAATATTTGCGGTTATCACAGTATAGTTGGGGTGTCGATTCATCAGAAAGATGGTTACAAAGGAACTAAGTCACTTAATAAGAACGTTATCAATAATTGATTTAAAGAAAAAAAATTAATTGGCAATGTGAAATAAAAACTATGAAAAATATGTAAGAATTATCAATAGAGAAAGGCAGCAAAGCATCAGGAATCCTTCTTGTATCGAGTCCCTATATTGAGTAGTTGATTCCTTTTATTACTCAATTGAGGGTTTCACTTCCCAAACCAACAATCGGAAGATATTTCAATTTAAAACATATTAAATTCTAAAGTAATCGATGAATTTCTTTCTCTATGTTAACAATACACTATGTTATCATTATGACCTATCTAACGTCGACAATATACCCATGGGCAATACTGCAGCAGAAGATTAACTCATAAAATAACAATACCAGTTACAACTGGGTTCCCCAATTACACATAGAAAAATCATGACTATTCCTATATGAAAATTAGTAAAACACAATCTCTGGATTAATTATAAATTAAAAGATAATAAAGAACAACAAAATATCGATTGTATTAAACGTTAAAGATCGTACAGGAATCAACAACATGAATATAATGAGTTAAATACAAGAATTCATCTATGGCTTTGCCTAAGAGATTAGATCTCCATATAAGAAAGAAACATACTGTGAAGAGAATGGAGAAACATCATATCTGGCCTGAAGCTTCCTTTGTCTTCTCCTCGAATATGTGTTTTGAACTCTTGGTTGTGTATATATTCTCATTTTTTAGGGTTTTGGACGAGCTTGGGTATTTATAGGGAAGTCCCGGAGTCCTTGTACATGTAAAACACGACTAATCTAAGTTCCTGGGGATCTTCTGCGGCGTCGCGACGCCCAACTCTCAGGAACTCATTATGAAACTTTGCTGAGGGCGTGTCGTGACGCCAGAAAGTGGGCATCGCGACGCGTGACATAAGTTCTAGAGTCATGCTTTCTGCATTTTTTGCTCTTCCCGTGTGCTTCTAATGCGTCTGCAAGGTCCCAAAACACGTACAATTGCTCCAAGATCCATGTTCCATTGCTTCCTAATAATAAAACATAAAAACAAATAGAAATAAGATTAAATACTCGATAATAAAGCTGAATTAGTTATGTTTAAAGTATATTTTCATGTACTTATCACAACCCCCAACCAGCTTATTGCTAGTCCCTAGTAATTCAAGAGCAAAAAGAAAATATAAACTAAACTAAATTAAAAAGAAATAGATAAAAACTATATAAGCCACTTTAGTAGGGATCACGATTGCATTTAGCGTATGCAATAAGCCTTTAAACCCCTACGTAACCCTAGTGGACGAGTTATAGTCTCGTGAGGGCTTACAACGACGACACCCACAAACATCATTGATACATATGAAATCATAAAAAAATAAAATCATCCCAATAGTTACACATATTATTGTCCTCAAAGAATGCCTAGCAGTGAAATCAGAGAACATTCAAAGTACACAATGCATCTCGAATCCAAGTTCTTGAATAAATCATCTAAGCTAGACTCACAGTTGTGTATGTAAAGGTTCATTCACAGCTTGACTCTTAGGTAAGCCAACTCAATGATTTCGTTTAAAAATTAGGATCTGATGGGTCAAACTAACCTAGATATCTCAAGTGTGCTCTATAATTGCTTTCTTTGCTCAGTATGGTATGATTTTTTTCTTTTTCTTTTTCAACTCTTTTTTTTCAACATACCTACCCTTTAAGTTAGTATTTCTCCTCATGGTGGTCCAAACACTCGCCCATGGGTAGCTTCACGCTTATCTGTTATAGGTGGTTTAATTTCTTCTTTTTTTCTTTCAAAGTTTTTTTTTCTGTTTTTATTTTTAATCATACCATACATCATAACACTAGCAATCGAGATAGACATCTAAGAAAACGGTCATTCATCAACATGTAATTTCTTCAACTAGTCACTTTGCCTACTACCTAGGTTTTCACTGCTAAAAATATATAGTTAAGTACTTACGAGTCTAACCTAGATCAACTACTCAAGGTATCAGATAAAAGTACATTAGGAACTTATCGTTTCTAATATTTCATCCTAAAGCAAATAAAATTTCATCATTTGGACTTATGTTTTACTATCTAGGATTAAAAATAATAATAAAAACAATTTTTTATATTTTTTAAATGGCAGGAACTATCATTACATGCACATACCCCCAAACTTAAAACTTGCATGGTCATCAACGTAAGATAAACATAAAGAAACAAGAGTGAGGAACAACACTACCGTGCATGGAGTTGATCAGGCTCCCGCTGGTAAGACTTTGGTTGCGTGGGCTGTGTGGGTTGCGCTAACACCTGCATAAATACTCATGCAAATAATAAACAAGCAATTAACACACAATAAAATAATAATAAAGTAAAGAAAATAAAAATAAATAAAAAATAAATAAATGCAAGGGTTGTCTCCCCGTTAGTGCTAAATTTAACGTCTTTAGCCAGACGCAATCACCCAAATAGTCATGGTGGCTTCCACTGGTGATTAAGACATGAAAAAGAATTTTTGGTTGGCTGAGGCTGTTTATCCATGGATCCCCCAAGGTCTACTGATGGTTGAAATTTTAGGCTGCACATATGGCAAAATTGGCCCGACCTCATTTTTAACTTTCCAAGGATCATCTTCAAGTGAGCATTGACTCTTCTTTTCATCTTTTTATGGTTCTTTGGGGTCAGTTCCAGTTTGGGAGGATTAGATTCATATTGTATGGAGGCTATTTCAGGTACGACTGTGTCTATCGGGTATGTATGATGACACTCGTCATCATCTTGTGGTTGGTCCCGACGTGAAAGATATTCACTTCCAATGTCATGTTCCCAAATGATAACTTCATGTGAGCATTCCTGCAATTAATAAGGGCATTAACTGTAGCAAGAAAAGGTCCACCTAAGATGAGAGGAATTTTTGACTCAGTTTTAACCACAGAATGAGTATCTAAAATCATAAAATCAACATGATAGTAGAATTTATCAATTTGTAGTAAAACATCATCAACTACTCCCCGCGGTGTTCTGATATAGCGATCAACTAACTATAAAACCATATGTGTAGGTTTAATCTCTCCAAGTCTGAGCTGCATATAAATAGAATATGGCATAATTAACACCATCACCTAAATCTAATAAAGCTTGATCAAACTCATATGTGCCAATGTGGCAAGTAATGGTGGGACATCATGGATCTTCATATTTTGGTGGGGCCCTCTGCTCAATTACTGCACTTGCTTACTCTGTCAAGAATTCAATCTTCTTCACATGATGCTTTCTTTTCATGGTGCATAGATCCTTCAAAATCTTCGCATATGTGGGAACTTGTTTGATCACTTGCAATAGAGGAAGTATAATCTTTACTTGATTTAGATGTTCTAGGATCTCACCATTCGGGTCTGTAGCTCTCGCAGTAGGCCTAAGAGCTTGAGGGAAAGGTACTCTAACTGGGCACTGTGTTACTTGTTCTTCTTGGGGAATATTTGTACTAATATCTTTAGTGTTACCTATAATGTTGGAGTTGTCATGCATGCCTATCTCCTTACCACTCCGAGTGATTATGGCATTAATACCTCTTACATTGGATGTTTCATGTCAGCCTGTACCATGTGTTGCCTTTACGAATTTGGTTGAGCTTGAGATGGAAACTTTCCTGGTTCTTGCACACTTAGGACATTAGACAAATTAGAGACATGACTCTTAATCTCCTTATTTTCTTCAACCATTTGAGCTATCAATGACTTAAACCTGTGATTAGTTTTTCTCTGGGCCTCTATAAATGCTTGCACAGTTTCCTCTAAAGATTTTTTAGGAATAGTAGGTGTGTGATATTGGGGAGCACTGTAACCTTTGGTTTGTGGTGTCTGAGTAGGCTGTTGAAACTCATGTTTCCAACTAAAATTTGGATGGTTCGTCCAACTAGGATTATAAGTATCTGAATAAAATGTATAAGGCTTCTTGTACATCCCTATAGTATTACATTATTCCTCATATGTTTCCCTCATCTCACCATATAGAAGACATTCTTGGGCTAGATGGTCAATCCCTTTACACACAAAACACGCCCCTTGGGGTTCTAACTGGGCTACTGCATGCATAGTTTTACTATCTTTGGCTTTTAAAGCTATTATCTCTCTAATTAATAACTCAATCTGTGATTTAAGGCTATCATCTTCCCTAAAGTGGTGTATGCCTCTGCTAGAATGAGTGGAACGTGTCATATCAGTGTTATCCATGGTATTAGGTTCAGGCCAAGTGTGAGATTTTTCGGCTGGGTCATTTAAATACTTTAGTGCCTCGTTAGGGTCCTTTCGTACAAACTCGCCATTGTACATCATCTCAATGAATTGGCGCTCCCTAGGGGTTAGACCGTCATAAAAGTAACTCACTAAGCGCCAACTCTCATACCCATGGTGAGGGTGTTGGGTTTTCTAGGTCAAACCAAGATCAAATTAAGCAAGAAATCATGTGAATACAACAAAGTAAGAATGCGGAAAATACTCACTTTGATCGGATTTTAGATGCGTTGAACACAAAAAAATTTGCCCTCTTGAAAGTCTCCAAGAACTCCTCTTTGAATTGAAATCCAAGCTCCAAGCTTTGATGTTGATTCCAAGCTCAATGATAGGTTTCCCTATCACCTTAAATGATTCTTTAATGTGCTAGCATAAGGAAATATTTGCAACAAAAATTTCCCTAATTGCCTTGTAGGTTTCGGCCAAGAGAGATGGACAGGGAGAGAGAGCTTTTTTCAATTTCTTTTGTTTTGTTTTTCAAAAACTTATGCCAAAAGTCTCACACCAATTTTGGTATATGTTTTTCCGAAAAACATAAAGCAAATTGGAGGGAAAATTAGCATTCAATGCCTCCATCTACTCCCATCATGAATAGTGACTGGATGTCAATCACAAAAATGTGACATGACTTCCAGCACTAAAGTGACAGGCGATGTGACTTGTGGGCCCCACTTAAATTCAAAATCCGAGTGGGTCCCCAAACACATTCCGGGCTCGGGTTCGTTAATTCCGAATTAACAAATTTTCCGTTGCGACGTAATTAAATCAAATTTAATTAAATAAATATGCCTAGCAAAATTATTATTCACGTCGCTCGCGAATTAATTCCAAATTAATTCGTTAGCCCGAATTAAAATCCAATTTTAATTCGCGTCGAAATCTAATTTCTTTTAATATATCAAATAAAAAATTTAATCGATAATTCCAAATTAATCGTTCTCTCTCTTCAAATAGTATTTTATCCCAGATAAAATATCTCCATAATTAATCCTAGATTAATTTTCTCTCTCTTCTAATTAATCCCAGATTAATTATGTTCGAGTCATACGTCATCGGTGAATCTTCAGGAAGCGACCCATGAGATCCCTGGATATATGGCAGTAAATCCAGTCATCGGAGTATCCGAATACGTGCGTACCTAGTACCACGTTCTTACCGATTTACAAGACATGGTTGGCTTCTAGCAAAGCACCGTGCCTACCCAATTCTCCAGAAATATTCTTTTAAAGAATATGTAATATATGTCAGGCGTAGTATACGTAGTATTGCGTATTGCGATCCATTATCAAATGTCACATGCTAGGCCTGGGGCTGAAATTGTGTCTGCCCCGTACGAAGCATATATCAGATCTCTGGTAACTAGTCTCTATAATCGGATAAACATGACCTAGTCATATTATCCCGATGACTGCAGTACATAAGAGTACTAGTTCCGTATCCTGCGTGATCATCATCTCCATATGACTGGAGTGATACTTCCATTTTGACATCACACCCAATACACTACGATTCTCAGTATACCCAGAAGAGGCGTACACAGAACCTATTAAAGCCCTGGACGACCAAAACCAAAGTATATTGATTGTCGCAAGTATTAGCGATGCAAGTCTCAGGTTAAGACCAAATACACCTACCCTGATTCGGACTCCCATAGACACATAGTCATACTACCAATGGGATTCCGAGGGGTCTATCCAAAGCGAAGCTGTTCCCGTACCATCGATAAACACAACCTCCTATTACATTTGCATAAGTATCCAATACTTAAATATATGAGAAATATGCCGTTATGCTCCCACAACGCGCACAAGTGCAATACTAGTCTATTCCGTATTATCAATGTCCAATCTCGATAATACTACGACTAGGGATATTTTAATGATTAAACCTTTGTGGATTAATACTGTCTCATATCTTATTAATCCGGAAATAATCATATGGACTTTTATCATTTATTTATCCCGGTAATCCAATTACAAATGATAAAAGAGCAATTTCCTTTGTCACATAGTTAATTTGTACAACAACACCATGTTCTGTACAAATAGTGATGCTATGGGTCATAATTATCCAAAAATCTCCCACTTGGCCTATAGCCAATCACTCAAGTGTCCTTCACTTGAACTATGTACGGGTCGCTCAAACTTCTGCTGAGAAACTACTTTCGTCAGCGGATTTGCAAGGTTATCATCTGATGCGATTTATTCGATCATCACATCGCCACGATGTATGATCCGACGAATTAGATGAAATAATTGAAGTACATATTTGGATTGTTGATGAGACCATTAATTCTTTAACCTGTGCTGTAGCCTAGCTCAACTGCTAACAGAACTACTCCTAATCTAATTAAGAATTTTACAAATCCAAAATTGCTTCTTTTGCTGCCTCAGCTGCAGCAATATTCCACTTTTGTTGTTTATTCAGCAACAATATCTTGCTTGGAAGATTTCCAGCTCACTGTTCCGTTATTCAAACTATATAGTACCCTTATTACGACTTACAGTCGTTATTGTCGGTTTGGAAACTTGCAGCAGTGAGCCCAGTCACTTCAAATTCTCATTCTCCATAGCTTAAGAAAGCATCCTTAGTTCCTCTAAGATACTTAAGGATGTTCTTAACATCAATCCAGTGACTATCACTTGGATTGGCCTGATTGTGACTCTATATGCTCAAAGCATATGAGACACCAGATCCTGTACATATCTTTCAGAGTACGAGTCCTTGGAGAGTGCCAACAAATTTTAGATCTATCCCAGTATATCCTTATTCCTAGAATATAGGTTGTCTCTCCCAAGTTGTCAACATAGAATTTTCATGAAAGACAAGCTTTCACCGATTGTATTATGGGAATTTCATTTCCAAGAAATGATATATCATCATTATAAAGGACAATCACTGTCAGTGCGCTCCCACTAACCTTCTTATATACACAAGAATCATTTTCGTTTTGAATTAAATCATATACCATTATCATCTTATCAAAACGTTAATTCCAAGAACTTAATGCTTGCTTCAATCCATAAATGGATCAAATTAACTTGCAAACCTTGTTTGCTTGTTTTGGTACGACAAAACCGTTAGGATGTTTATAAACATCCTCCAAAAGGTTTCCGTTGAAGGAAAGCAGTTTTGACGTTCAGCTGCCATATTTCATAAATGAAACATGCAACATTAGCAAGCATTATCAAAATGGATTTAATCATGGCAACGGTTAAAAGGTTTCTTCATAATCGACACAATGTTGATACCGATACATTTTCGCTACAAGCCTAGCTTTGTACGTTTGTATGTTGTCATCCATGTATGTCTTCCTTCAAGACTCATATAGTACCAATAGGCATAATGCCTTTCGGTACATCAACCAGTGTCCAAACTTGGTTGATATACATGGAATCCATTTAGGACTTCATGACACTTTGCCATGAAAGGAGTCGATACCTTGTATCACTTCCTCATACGTAGCCAGTTCGTATTCCTCAATAAGATTGACATCTTCATGAGGTGAGATCAGAAATCCATACCTCCCAGGTTGTTTTCTGACTCTCTCCGACTTATGCGGTTCTTGTGTATTCGAAGATTGTGGTATAGTTTCATCACTGATGAACTGTTTGTGTTCCTTTAAGGAATCGGTGCATGTAACAGTATTACTCTGATTTTCATCGAGTTTTACTTTCCTCCCACTTACCACTGCATATAGGTATTCCTCTTAGGAAAACCGCATGGAGAGCAACAATTATATTGTTTTCTTGTGAGTTGTATAAGTGCTATACTTTGGTTTCCCTAGGATAACCAATTACAAATTAGACACTTATCCAATTTGGGTTCTAGTTTGGTATCATCCAAACATATGCCCAGCATACCCAAATCTTCAAGAATGAGAAAACCCGGTTTCTTTCCTGTTCATATCTAATATGAAACCTGTCTAACATATTTTCATGGAACCTTTTATTCAAAATAAGTTTTGCACTGTTTTATGCGTATCCCTAGAGGGAAAGTGGTAGATCAGAGCGACTCATCATCAATCTTACCATGTCCAACAAAGTTCGATTTCTCTGTTCGGACACACCATCAATTGAGGTGTTCCGAGAGGAGTCATTTATGAAATAATACTATACTCTTTCAAATATTCGAGAAACTTATTGCTTATGTATTTTCCACCACGGTCTAACCGTGACGGTTTAATACTTTAGCCAGTCTGTCTATTTACTTCGAGTTAAAACTCTAAAAGTTTCTGACTTGTGTTTCATTAAGATACACATAACCATAACGCAATGCCACATCCGTAAAGGTTACGAAGTATTCATATCCATCTCTAGCCTAGCTAGATATGGGCCCATATACGTCACTATGAACGAGGGCTAACAGATCGGTGGCACTTGCACTTTTACCAAGTAAAAGGTATTTTAGGCACTCTGCCTAATAAACTAGATTCGTAGATGTAATTTGATTAGAATCAAATCCGTCCTAGTACCCACTCTTCGAAAGTGTGGATATACGAGTCTTGTTAATGTGTCCCAGACAATAATACCACAAATAAGTCTCATCTGATTAATTCAGTTTGAGCTATTTGTTTGTCATGTCATATGTTTGAGATTCATTTACATTCTAAATATAAATACTGTTATTCAAAACTAATGTGTTTATCTCAATATCATCTTTATAAAATAAAACTTAATAAGAATATGAAGTATGAGACATGTGGTGGCTTTTTCCCCATGCCTCCAAAATTGCAAAATCGTGCTTTGAAAATATATCTTTCTAAATCATGGCTCAAACATTCACATTTATGAAACTACTAAGAATTTATCTTGGCTAACACCTTAACACATTTTAAAAGTAAGTCTTGAGGTAAAAGAAATAAGTAGAAATAAATTTGAAAAAATAGTCCACTCACCTATTTTAGGATCTGGCCGATGTTACTTCACTTCGTCGAAGAATGTTGCGGTTCCTAAAATGATCTATAATCGAGAAACTTAATAAGAATATGAAGTATGAGACATGTTTCGAAGTTAGACTAAACTTCTTAATTCTGCTAATCCATCAACACCACATGACGTATTATGCTAGCGACTTGTCATTTCGCGTGTATGTGCCTTAATATGAAACTCTTAGGGTGATTCTCAATATTCTAGATTGAAACTGAAATGTCATTAAACTTTTCCTGTATTGCGCCGTAACGCCAGGTCTGACGCGTTGCGATGCTCTTGCAAGTCGAGCCAGGCAGAGAGTATGCCATGTTTCGCGTCGCGATGCGCACTTGATCAGACCTGAGGCAGAGCCTCTGTTCGTTACGCATCGTGACACTGCACGTTCTGTGTCGCGATGCCCATATATATAGGCCGAGGCTGTAAGCATATTTTGGTGATGCTTCGCGATGCTGGGTGTCGAGAGTCGCGACGCTAGCCTGTTTTCAGGGCCTAAAAAAATCAACTCCTCAAAGACAATGCTCAATAATTGATAAGTGGAAAATATATCAATATTCACCGCCCATTTTAATTAATATTTTTTTTATGGTTTCTCAAGATTTGTGAATATTGTGATGTGTTTTGTGTTATTTTATAGATAAATAAGATTTCAGGACTTAATCGAATCAAATCAGGGCCAAAACAGCGAAAAACGGACAAAAAGGGAAAAATTGGAATTTCGCATCGTGACGCCACACTCTCTGTATCATGACACGATGCGGTTACTATGCTGCCGACATTCATCATCGCCACGTCAGCATGTGCACCATCATCACGTCAGCATAATAATTCAGCCTGCCAAAATGCTTCATTGCTTACATCAGCATGACGTTAGCGTCGCGTGCACAAGCCCTCACGAGTCGTAACAACAAGCCAATAATTTTGCCGACAGCCACATGTCATCATCTCATCAAAGCGTCGCGACACGAGTTGCGACGCGCAGACCAAAAATTTGCCTATAAATTGAGGCCGAATTCATTTGAAATTTCCATACCTTCTTCTGGGGATTTCCTTAAGAATACTAAGAAGATTGTATCTTTTTTTTATTTACAGCTTTATTGAATTTAATTTTTATTTTAAGCAATAGATCTTTCTTTATTTTACTTTAAAGTATGAGTAGGTAACTTCCCTCTGCTGGGGTGAAAAGTAAAGATTTTATTATTATAATTTAGATTAATCTCCCTTAGTTATAATAAATAAACTATCTTAAAACCTGACTTAATGGGATACCGCCTTTATGGTCGGTTGGACTTAATTAAATTGATTTTATCCTGACTTAATTGGATACCATCTTTATGGTCGGTTGGAGTTAATAAAAAATATGACTTAATCAGGATACTGCCTATATGGTCGGTTGGTAATGTCATGCAGATTTATATATTATAATAAGGGAGATTTCTAAATTAGAAGTAATAAAAATGGATCCTCTAACTCCAGCATTTTATTTCATTGTTTATTTTACCTTTTAATATTCAAGTCTTATTTTATGTCATTTTCTTTATTTAAGTTTTTAATAATCCTAGATATGTGTTGTAACTAAATACCGTATCTAGGGTTGTGATGAAATCCAACATCACCAGTTTATAAGTTGGTTATTTTATGACTTGGGTAATATATTGTTTTATTTATTGAGTCTTAGTCTTAATGCTTCTTGTTATCTGCCATTAATAAGATTGATTTGGTAAACTTAAAATGAACTTGGAAAAGGGATTTTAGGTTTAGCCTTATACTCAATAGCTCACGATCTCACCTTGGAGTAAATGTCTCTTAGGTAGATTTTCTTACAGGATAGGAATATACCGTCGGGCGGGGGGGTAAAAAATAATTGGAACTTAAACTTAATTAATTCAGAGTTTCTTAATTAACGTATGAATATAGTTAATTGGATTACTTTGGGTGTTTACATCTGACCATCGACAGAGGCTTTTGAATATTTTCGTGTTCCAGGTTAATAAACCGATATATTGCATAAAAATGAGATAATCACTTCATCTTTAAAAGATTTTGGAAGGATTCACAACCCTAGTTAGTTTTATAATATTGATTTTTCCTTTAATTTACTTTCGCACTGTTTTATTTTCTTGTTTCAGATAAAAATCACCATCCAACCAACATTCAATCAATTAGATACACATAGACATTTAACTTCATAAATTGATAGTTTAGGTATTAAGTCCTCGTGGGATTGATACATTTTATACTGCTTGAGCGAGACGTGCGCTTGCGTAATATGTGTGTTTACCACCGATCAAGTTTTTAGCGCCGTTGCTGGGGACTTATTTATCTTTTACTATTAATTTTGGGGTTAGATACATTTACTTGTGTCTAATTTGTTTTTACTTATTATTTTTTTTCTTTTTTTAGGTTCTCAGACATTACATGAGAAGGACTAGAAGCTTTGAAATCCGTCCACTTGACCCAGAAATTGAATGAACAATCAAACAATTGAGAATGGAAAGGCGAGAAGGCCAAGAAGCAGTGATCAACATGAACAATCAAGAACCTGAACCTTTGGAGGTTGCACCACCAATTCCCATTCGAGACAGAACTACCGGTGGTTGACGGCTTCATATCATGTATTGTACTTCCTCCCTTACCAGCAAATGCGTGTGACATCAAAACATACATTCAGATGATACAACAATCAGTCCAGTTCGGGAGGAGTGCAACTGAAGATCCTAATGCCCACATCAGCAACTTCCTGGAAGTTTTCGGCACATTCAATTACAAATGAGCGGCGGAAGAAGCAATGAGAATGCGTGTGTTCCCATATTCTTTAAAAGACGGAGCTAAGGCTTGGCTACATTCACTACCAGCAGGTTCCATCACAACTTGGAACACTCTTGCCACCAAATTCCTTGCAAAATATTTTCCCCCAGCCAGAACAGCAAAGCTGAGGATTGACATCACATCATTTGTGCAACATGACTCAAAATCCCTCTGCGAAGCTTGGGAATGATACAAGGAGTTGCTCAGAAAAAGTCTATTGTACAGGTCCAAACCTTCTACAATGGACTTTCTGGGCTAATGAGAACCACAATAGATGTTGTTGCTGGAGGAGCTTTAATTGCAAAAGGAGAAGATCAAGCCTGAGACTTAATTGAAGAAATGGCTAACAATAATTCCTTGTGGCCAACAGAAATGAGCATAATCCAACGAATAGCAGAAATCCACGAAGTATGAGCCAACACAGCAATGAATGCCAAGTTGGATCAGATTTGCAAATGCCTGGAAACACTTAGCATGCAAGATGTGAACATCGTCGGTTCCCCAAGTTCACCATATAGAGGAGCACTAGAGGCAGAATCTTACAACCAAATGATGAGACTGCAAACTATGTCAGTAATTTCAACAGATAGGGAAACAATCCATATTCCAATACCTACAACCGAGGTTGAAGGAATCATCCCAATTTCCCATGGAGCAACAATTTAGGGTAAATGAACAATCCACCACCTGGATTCCAACAACAGAAGAAAGGCCAGAAATACGAAAAGAAGCCAGAAATATAAGATTTGCTTACAAAGATGTTCAAAAAGCAAGAATAAAAATATGATGCTATGTTTCAAGCCCAAATAGCATTGAATCAAAGCCAAACTGCTTCTATAAAGGCACTGGAAAATCAATTGGGACAACTGGCAATGCTCAGAGTTACAGACCGTAAGGTACCCTTCCTAGCAACACAGAATCAAATCCAAGGAACAGAGGGAAAGAGCAATGTCAAGCCATCACTTTGAAAAGCTGCACTAAGATCAACAAAGATGTTAGAGTCAAAGCATCCACTGAGGAAGTTCCAAAAGAAAGCAGCGAAGCTAATCCATAGATGAAGGAAAAAGAGGCAAAAGAAAATGATCGAGAAAGATTTACTCCACCTCCACCTTTTCCACAGCTTCTCCAGAAAAATAAACTAGACAAGCATTTTGCTCGATTTTTGGAGATCTTCAAAAAGCTGCATATTAACATTCCATTTGCAGAAGCATTGGAACAAATACCCAGCTATGTCAAATTCATGAAAAATATTCTATCACGAAAGCGAAGATTGGGAGATTTCAAGACAGTAGCATTAACAGAAGAATGCAGCACCATCATCCAGAGGAAGCTTCCCCAAAATTTGAAAGATCCTGGCAGTTTCACCATCCCTTGCACCATAGGAGAACATTACTTCGGTAAAGCTTTGTGTGATTTAGGTACTAGTATTAACTTGATGCCTTTGTCTATTTACAGGAAACTGCAGATTGGAGAAGCAAAGCCCACCTCAGTCACTCTGCAACTTGTTGATAGAACGCTCATATTTCCGAGAGGTGTATTTGAAGATGTATTGGTCAAAGTCGAAAAATTCAATTTCCCAGCAGATTTCATTGTCCTTGACATAGAGGAAGACAAAGACGTACCCATCATCCTTAGGAGACCATTCTTAGCTACAGGTCAAACTGTTATTGATGTACAAAAAGGAGAACTAACCATGATGGTACATGACCAAAAAGTAACATTCAATGTTTTCAAAGCCATGAAATTCTCGAATGACGAAAAGGAGGAGGAATGTTTCAAAATTGATGTAATAGATAGTATATCCAGAATACTGATGCAATGTAACTTTCCACTGACAAACTTGAAGCTTGCATCACCAACATGACAAAGAATTAGATGATGAGATTCTGGAATGTATCAACTATTTTGACGGACCCTCTCGCTTTAGATCGACACCACAAGTGGAAAGTTTGGAACTACCGAAAAAGGAGCGAATCAAGCCCTCAATTGAAGAACCACCGCAGCTGGAACTAAAGCCACTTCCGAGCCATCTTAGGTATGCATTCCTAGAATACTCTTCTGATTTACCTGTGATTATTTCTTTGTTGATAACATTGGTGTAGGAAGAACAGTTGTTGAGAGTGCTACGCGAGCACAAAAGAGCTATTGGCTGGACTATAGCAGACATTCGAGGCATTAGTCCATCATTTTGCATGCATAAAATTCTGATGAATGACGAGTACAAAGCCACAATGGAGCATCAACGGAGATAAAATCCAATCATGAAAGAGGTCGTAAAAAAGAAATCATCAAATGATTGGACGCCGACATCATTTACCCCATCTCTGACAGTATTTGGGCGAGCCCTATGCAATGTGTACCCAAGAAAGGAGGAATGACTATAGTCACAAATGAAAAGAATGAGCTGACTCCAACAAGAACAATGATTGGATGAAGAGTATGCATAGACTACAGGAAGCTGAACAAAGCAACACAGAAGGATCATTTGCCACTATCATTCATTGACCAGATGCTAAATAGATTGGTGGATATGAATTTTACTATTTTCAGGACGGATACTCGGGGTACAATCAGATTGCCATCGCCTCAGAAGATCGGGAGAAAACCACTTTTACATGCCCGTATGGTACTTTTACTTTCCGTATGATGCCATTTGGACTATGTAATGCTCTTGTTACATTTCAACGTTGCATGATGTCCATCTTTTCAGACATGTTGGAACAAAGCATGGAGGTTTTCATGAATGATTTTTCTGTGTTTGGAGACTCATTCGACCAATGCTTGCAAAAACTGGAAAAAATGTTACAAAGATGCGAAAATACCAACCTGGTACTCAACTAGGAGAAATGCCACTTCATGGTGCAAGAAGGCATTGTCCTGGGACATCGGATCTCATAAAAGGGAATCGAGGTAGATAAAGTAAAGATTGAAACAATAGAAAAATTACATCCACCATCATTAGTAAAAGGGATTCGCAGTTTTCTCGGACATGCAGGATTTTACAGGAGATTTATCAAAGACTTCTCCAAGATTACGAAACCTCTATGTAATCTGTTGGAGAAAGACATGTCTTTCAACTTCACCAAAGAATGTCACAATGCTTTTGAGATCTTGAAACAGAAGCTGGTATCTGCCCCCATCATAGTAGCACCAGACTGGACCCTTCCATTTGAGGTGATGTGCGATGCTAGTGATTTTGTTGTAGGTGCAGTTTTGGGACAAAGCAAAGCAAAAATTTTCCACACCATTTACTACTCCAACAGAACTCTGAATGAAGCACAACTCAACTACACAACAACAGAAAAAGCGTTGCTCACAATTATGTTTACTTTTGATAGATTCTGTTCCTATCTGTTGGGTCTCAAGGTGGTGGTCTACATAGATCATTCAGCATCAAATATCTGATCGTGGAGAAAGATGTCAAACCTAGATTGATCCGTTGGGTGCTTCTACTGTAAGAATTTGACATGGAGATCTGAGACAGGAAAGGGACAGAAAATCAAGTGGCAGATCATTTATCGAGGCTCGAGAATGGAGGAACAGCTGCCAATGAGATGACAATCAAAGAAACTTTTCCAGATGAACAGTTGTTTGCCATCAAGCAGCAGAAAGTCCCTTGGTATGCTGACTATGTAAACTACATAGTATCGGGAAAATGGCTGTTGGAATGGACACATCAGTAACGAAAGAAATTCTTCAATGAAGTCAAGCACTATGTCTGGGATGAGTCGTACCTATTCAAACATTGTGTTGATCAATTATTAAGACGTTGTGTACCACATAAGGAGGTCAATAGTGTCCTGCAACATTGTCATTCATCACCATACGGCGGACACTTCAGCGGAGATAAAACTGCAGCCAAAGTCCTACAATCAGGTTTGTTTTAGCCCACTCTGTTTAAAGATGCTTACTTATTTGTTTTTCAATGTGACAAGTGCCAGAGAACGGGAAATATTTCGAAGAGAAATGAAGGACCTCTGCAAAGCATTCTGTAAGTGGAGTTTTTTTTTTATGTATGAGGGATTGATTTTATGGGACCCTTTGTTCCATCATTCGGAAATCTGTACATAGTAGTTATAGTAGACTACGTCTCTAAATTGGTTGAAGCAAGAGCACTGTCATGAAATGATTCAAAAGTGCTAATAAAGTTCCTTAAAAAAAAATTTCACTCGCTTCGAAACACCTCGGGCAATTATCAGTGATGTGGCACACACTTCTACAACATATACTTCGATGCACTCCTATCCAAATACGGAGTGACTCATAAAGTTGCCACTGCTTACCATCCACAGTCAAATGGACAGGTTGAAGTTTCAAACTGAGAGATCAAAAGAATCTTGGAGAGAACCGTTGGATCAACAATGAGGGATTATTTTACAAAACTGGATGACGTACTATGGGCCTACTGGACAGCTTACAAGACACCCATTGGTATGTCCTCATATCGAAGGGTGTTTGGGAAAGCATGTCATCTGCCAGTTGAGCTTGAGCATAAAGCGTACTGGGCACTAAAGATGTTAAATCTTGATCTACAAGCATCATAAGAGAAAAGGCTCCACCAACTCAACGAATTGGAGGAATTTCGTCTACAGGCTTATGAGAATCCCAAACTATACAAAGAAAAGGCCAAGAATAGACATAATCAGAAGATATTGTGCATACAACTGGAACCGGGGCAGTGGGTATTGTTAAATAAATAAAGGTTGAAACTTTTCCCTGTGTGGGACACAGAAACTGGGCGACGCATGTTGTTCTAGGCTCGCGGCCTAGTTGCGAGTACGGAGTAGCCCGCGGGGGACTAAATCGGAGAATGATGGAGTCGCCACCCGGTGTGAACCGAGAAAATAAGATTTAAGGCCGCACTCACCCCTCGCAAGGGAAGACCTCAAACCGTTGGGTTCGGAATGGTCCCTTACTTATGCCACTTGTAATAAAATGATTTATGCAATAATTTAGCCAAACCTAAACAACTTATTTCCAATGATAATTATATTTCTAAGTTCACATGCATGAAATTAATCATCACAACATACAACATCACATGGCAATCTCATGAACATATTTCGATCATATGATATGGAAAACTAAGAACAACCTAATCATGCTTGAGTACTATCTTATGAATACATCGAATGGATAAATGCAGGAATACAAATAATATGATTGACTACATAATGCAAGAGAGATCACCCAAGAGGCAATTATGCATGAAATATGATGAGACAGACTTAGTTCAGTGTGTGCGCGTTCATGTAGCATTCGTAAACGCGTTCGAACGGTAAACAGAAGGTTCGCGTTCGTGTAGCATTTGATAACGCATTCGAACGGGACCAGACCTGATGATACAAGATGCATGATAAAACAAAGAAAGTGCGTGCGTGTTCGCGTAGCATTCGAGAACGCATTCGAACGGTAAACAGAAGGTTCGCGTTCGTATAGCGTTCGAGGACGCATTCGAACGGAACCAGACCTGATGCCTGATGAAACTAAGAAACTACGTCCGCGTTCGCGTAGCATTCGAGAATGCATTCGAATGATAAACAGAAGGTTCGTGTTCATCTGGCGTTCGAGAACGTGTTCGAACGGAACCAGACCTGATGCATACAACACATACATAAACAAACAAATCCACAATGCATGACCTCATGTATCCGATTGAACTCATCTCGCATCCAATCGAACATACACTATCCAGCGCGGCAAAACATCATGGTAAAGGATTTTAACCTCTCAAAATAGAGGACCTTTAATCGCACTTACTAAGCCCATGCGCAAACAACACAATACATATATAAAGAAGTAAAGACAACGATATCGGACTTCATGTATCCGATTGAACATATCTCACATCCATCGAATATACATCAACCGGCGCGGCAAAGCATCGTGGTAAATGATTTTAACCCCTCAGAATATGGGACCTTTAATCCAACTTACTAAGCCCATGCGCTCGATCACATCATGCATATAAAAATAAAGACAGTAATATCGGACTTCGTATACCCGATTGAACACATCTTACATTCAACCGAATATACATCGATCGACGCGGCAAAGCATCGTGGTAAAGGATTTTAACCCCTCAGAATAGGGGACCTTTAATCCAACTTACTAAGCCCATGCGCTCGATCACATCGTTACATAAACAAATAACATGCGGAAGTGAAGTAACGAATGACAAACAAATCAAAACAACATAAAACAAGAAATGCGCCGTTTACTCAAGTGGTACGTGGAGTTGTATCCTGAGTACAGATCATATTACCGTCCATTTGGAATCGGCTATGAAATTTATGTCCGGGTTTCCATCCTATATACCACGAGAGGCGACACATTTTTCATTTATTCAAGGGCCACAACATACATCATTTTACAATATATGCATATTTATCTACTCAAGGGCTACAACATGCATTTTAATATAGTAATCATGCGAACAAAACTCAATAAATAATAAAGATAAAACTGAAAACAAGTGTGAAAAAATACCTCAGGTCTAACCTTTTTTGCCGACTTTCAGACTTGCGTTGCACGGAGATCGGAAGGGTTAAAGCTCCTCAACTTCTCCGGTTCACTGGTTTAGCGTCTTAGCTCACTATTTTGCTATTTTGCTTGCTGTTTGACCTCCGTTTTGTTGCTGTTTGACCTCCGTTTTGCTGATGTTTTCTCTGTATTCTATGCTTACTGTTTCAGGTCTTTAAAGCTACTATTTTTGCGTTTTTAGGGGTCTAAGGGCTGTATTTTTCGGTTGTTTAAGGAGGCTAAGGGTTCAATTTTTTATGTTACTGTTTTAAGGATTTTAAGGACTGTTTTAAGGTTTTTTTCGGTGATATGGCTGCAGTTTTTGGGGCTGCTGTTTCGGTGTTTTAGTGGACTGTTTTGAAGGTTTAATTTCTGTGAAGTGAGGGTGGAGATGAAGAGAATTTTTTGTGTTGCTTCTTGTTGCTGTATGCGTAAGAGTGCTAGGGTTTCTTGGGCATGTACGGGCGTGAATTGTGAGAGATTAGAGAGGGGGTTGGCTTTGGTTTTGGGTTGTTTATATAGACAAGGGCTAGGTCTTTGTCTTGTCTCACAAGGAATAGATTGGATTTGGTGTCAAACAAGGAAAGGATTTGATTGATTGGGGGGACAAATTTTGGTGAATTAGGAAGGTTGAATATTTGATTTATCTTGTTTAGGCATGATATTGGTTAAGTAAGGTATATAATTTTTTGATTTATCTTAATTATGTATGATTTAATTTAATGTTTTCTTTAATTTAGTATATAATATTTTGGATTAGGAAGTTACAATATTTTAATTTGGTATAATTATATTTTATGTCTTATTTAATTTGGTAAATGACTTAATTAATATTTTATTTAGTTAATATTTAAATTAATTAATTTATAATTTAATTTGGGTATATTTTAGGGGCCATGGGCGTGTGGGCCTAGGTGGGTGTGGGCGTGGGCTTTGTCTTGGTAAGCTAGGTGTTGTGTTGGTTTGGTGAGTGGGTTTGGGCCAAGAGTGCTTTAAACGGAGGTCCAACAAGTGAGCCTGACGCTAAACAAGTGAATAAAAATCTAATGAAACACTGATTCCCTTCCGACGACCGTTTCCCGCAATATCCTTAACTAAAAAGGTAGTGCCTCCAACTAAGACTCATCATCGGGTTTCACATGAAAAAATGCAATGCCTACAGTCGCCCCCACTTTGATGGGACTTGTGCAGTGTGTGACTTTGAACAATCCTATCAAAGTTATGCAATGCATTTTCACTTACATGGCTCGTCTGTTGTCTCGAGCTGAGTTGGTGCTGCAGTGGACCTCGATCCTGGGACGCATCCCAATAACTGCAACCGACAACGGGGGCACCTCGACCCTGGGAGGCATCCCGATACCGCTGGAAATGAGGGCCTCGCCCTCGAACAAATGATGTAGTGGGCCCTCGACCCTGGGACGCATCCCAGAACTACAACTGATGATGCAGTGGGCCCTCGACCCTGGGACGCATCCCAGAACTGCAACTGACAACATGGGTGCCTCGACCCTGGGACGCATCACAAAACTGCTGACGATGTGGGCCTCGCTCTCAAGCTGACATGGGCCTCGCCCCCAAGCTGACATGATGTGGATATGTATATCACGCAATTCGCATGTTACATACATAGTTTCGAAAAGAAAGACAACAATTATGTCTCGGGAATCTGACTTTAAAAGACCCTATTTGCCAATTTATAAGAAAATTGGATGGGAAGCTTGTCACTGACTCATAGATGTCATTCAAGTCGTTACTTCTTGGTCTTTAACTAATAATTGTGATTTGTTTTGTTATTTTCGCCGACAGGATCTAGACTTTTTGACTTTCATGATTTATTTTACTGTTTAGCTAATCATTTTCATCTAGCAGGTACTAGTGCTATTATTACTCACCCCTTTTCAGGTTCTATAAATTCAGCTCGTCATTGCACTCTTGTAGACATCCAGATTTGAGAAAGAATATTATAATAATAACAATAATAATAATAATAATAATAATAATAATAATAATAATAAAATGGAAGCAACTTCAAAAAGACGAGTTGTAAATATTGTTGGGAAGTGGTCGCGAGTGTGCAGCGGAAAATTAAAATTATTATGCCGCTTTCCCTTTGCCCAAGACCCATTTGTTTTGATTATTCTACAAGCCTAGACATGTTACTATATATTCTAAGCATAAAACTCATAAAACATGCAAAGAACATAAACCTAAACATGCTAACTGTACGGGCCAAATTTGGTCCAGGGGTAATTTCGTCCTTTTGCTCCAGAACCACTACTGAATGCACCCCCGAAACTCCCTAACCAAACCCCCAAGACATATGCAGGTCCAAGCCCAACGAGCACCAACACCCGTAATCGAAGGACCATCCAAAGGCCAGCCAACGTAACGCTCAAGTTCATAAACACCATTCATAAACCCATCCGTTCCATCCTACAACGGGCAAAACGTAGTAATAGCTCCTCATGAAGTCGACATAACAGACGAGCAGTCAAAATGCAATAAAGGCACACGTTACTGGAACATGTATATATAGGAAACGAGGCTGCAGGAGGAATGGACATTCAACTTCAAGCTCTCCTACTCATAGCTTTAGAACACTCTCACTCAAGCTCATAACATCTACTACTTACCGCCTTCACGGCAGCCCACAGGGATCAAGGTAACATCTGATCTTGTCTCTCCCTATACAGATTCTTTAACGTCCCTCACTGACTTGGGCGTCGGAGTGCCTACGGCATCCACCACACCGGTGGGTAGACCCTCCCCGCTCACTCTACCTTCTTTGTTTTGCAGGATCGCCAGTGCCCCTCACAAAATCTCGATTGTAGACCTGGGGTGAAAATCAGCGTCTACAGTTTGGTGCCCACCGAGGGGCCTTAGCGATTCATAGCAGATGAAGATCTCTCAGTCTATGATCCATTCAACACAGCTGCACATGGCTTCTAGCAGCGATCAGACATTAGATCATATGGCCTCTCAATTGGCCATTCTACAAGAACGATTACGAGTCTTAGAAGAGGAAAATTCAGCCATACGAATCTCCAATATAACCCTCCAGAAGCAACTGGAGCAAATCTCTTCAACCTCCCGACAACCTGATACTACAGACCTTCCCGGAAATCCCACAATCCCCACCAATCTCTTGGGGGCATTCAACAATGTGACAAGTGACAATCTGCCATCAGACAACCATCCACCAAATCAAGAAAGAATTCAACATATTTCCTCAACCGACCAAGCACGACAAGTTGCCTCCACTATGCGCAAGGAAATGCATGAGTTCAAAGATGCAATTCTCTCCAGCCTACTTGGTGTCAGACTACCAGTGAGAAAAAGCTGAGCCGGCACGATCTTAGATACCCCATTTTTGGACACCATCACTTCCACCGAACTACCAAGGAAGTTTAGTCCTCCAGATATGAAGCTGTATGACGGATCCACAGACCCGAATGATCATGTGATCCATTACAAATACAAGATGATGTCGACTGATTTGGCTCCTTATCAATGGGTAGCTGGAATGTGTAGAGGTTTCAGAGAAACATTGGCGGGCCCAGCCCTCACTTGGTTCCTCAATCTATCTTGCAGGACTATTGGGTCATATCAGGAACTAGCTGATAAATTTGTGGAGCATTTTGCAAGTTCTTGCAAGCTGATAAAATGCTCCGTTTGTGGAGCATTTTGCAAGTTCTTGCAAGCTTGAGAAGACCACCAATGACCTTACTGCAATCCAACAACAGAGAGAGGAGTCCTTACGAAGCTACGTGGCTTGCTTCAATAAAGAAAGGATAACAATCTCAGATCTCTATCGGCCTATTGCAGTGGAAGCATTCAGAAATGGTTTACTTTCAGGAAGTGGACTCTATAAAAAGCTCACTAAATTTCGATGTTACACTATGGATCATGCCATGGCCCAGGCACAAATTGAGATTAGATGAGAGGAGGATAAAAGAAACAAGAAAAGAGATAATTCCATCAGCCATCACAATGAGAGAACCTCAAATCCGCCCAAGCGACCGTACAACTAATATGCTAGCAATGTACTTCAATAAAGTGATACTTGATGTAATTAGTCAATAAAAAAAAGGGCTAGATGACCACCCATTTTCGCCTTGGGAACATCATAGCTTCCCAAATAAGTATTCATTGGTTACTTTAGAAAGAAAACTATCATTCACAAAACTCCAACTTAGGGAGAAACCCATTTGTTCCAATCGACCTACATTTACCAACATCTGGCCCAATCGACATGCTTCTCCCAATCGACATGAGAATACCCTCAAAATCCTCCAACATACCCAATCGGCCAAGAAGTAAAATCTAGGATTGTCATCTCCTCCATACTACGTGAAAAAAAATTATCATATCTTTCAGACGATGAAGGATTGCCATCTTCTCCAAACTACATGGAAGGATTTTCATCTCCTCATTTGACCATGAAAGAACAAGGTGCATCCTTCCAATTTAACCAATTTTCCTACCATTCACCCCATACGACGAAGAAATGTGTCTTACATTGGAATATCCAGCAGTCCCACTCTACCTGTATAAAGACTTGCCATGAGAAGGATGTCCCATACGACAATACACAAATGAATACATGGCATGGATATCCCAGTCGACATTACCAGATGGAAGAATGCTTAGTATCTGACAGAGGGTCCACTCGACACGACAAGGAAAAAGTCTTGGCTAGGAGCTGAGGTACTACTCCACACGACAAGGAAGAACTCCTAGCCAGAGGCTGAAGCACCACTCGACACGACAAGGAACATGTCTTAGTTAGGGGCTAAGGTTCCAGTCGACACGACATGGAGGAATGATCAGTTATTGGCTAAAGTTTCATTCAACACGACAGATAAGTAAGGTGAGTTGCCTAAAGTTCCAATCAACATTACATGGATACACATCATGAGGATGTTGTCCCACTCGACAAAACAAAGATGTAGTCTCGGCTCAAGGAAGATGCTTCAAATGAAGATTCATCATAAGGTGAATGTCCCACTGGACACTACACTCATCATGAGGTGAATGTCTCACTCGACCTGACACGTATGAGGCTTACACTTATTTAAGATCTCATTCGACAAGACATGGATATCACCTTCCTGAGAAGACATGAAATGTTAGTAATCATATCCATACGACATTGATTTAATACCGCAAACTCCAGACTACATAGGGAATCTTTTATCATGCATAATAGTATGAAAAATCCTTTGAACCTCCATCAGGTCCACTCGACCAACCTTCATCAGGTTAGGTAGTATGAAAAATCATTTGGACCTCCATCAGGTCCACTCGACCGACCTTCATCAGGTTAGGTAGTATGAAAAATCCTTTGGACCTTCATCAGGTCCACTCGATCGATCTTCATCAGGTTAGGTAGTATGAAAAATCCTTTGGACCTCCATCAGGTCCACTCGACCGACCTTCATCAGGTTAGGTAGTATGAAAAAACCTTTGGACCTCCATCAGGTCCACTCGACCGACCTTCATCAGGTTCGGTAGTATGAAAAATCCTTTGGACCTCCATCAGGTCCACTCGACCGACCTTCATCAGGTTAAGTAGTATGAAGAATCCATTGGACCTCCATCGGGCCCAGTCGACCGACCTTCATCCAATCTAGTAGGATGATGACCCTCATGGACCTTCATCAGGTTCATTCGATTGTAGTCTCATGGTCTTCAGACGACATGGTCTCAGACTACAAGTCCTGTAGAATGAGGAATTATACCCGCATTGACCTTAGTCAGGTCTTGTAGAATGAGGAATGAGAACCTTCATTGACCTTTGTCAGATGTTGTAGAATGAGGAATGAGAACCCTCATTGACATTCTTCAGGTCTAGTAGAGTGAGAAGTGATGACCTTCTTGGACCATTATCAAGTCCATTCGACAGGTCCATACGACCGTAGTCTCATGGACCCTCATCAGGAGAATGGGTGATAACCTTCATAGACCTTCATCGGGTCTAGTAGTATGATAAGGAAGACTCTTGGACCTTCGTCAGGTCTGTATAGTGAAGACTTTCATAGACCTTAATCTGGTCCAAACGACTTGAAGACTCCCCTGGTCATTTGACCGGTAGTATGTGGATTATCCTAACCTTCATCTGGTTAAGTCAACCGGGGACTTCCCCCAAGGACTCATGTCGAGTCAACTAAAGACATGGGCTTCCTACAGTCTATACAACAATGTCGTGTGAATTATCTCCTGAACATTCATCTGGTTCAGTCGACCGGGGAAATCCCCATGGACTCATGTCGAGTCAAGTTTTTAGACATGGAATACACATGTCGAATGACTTATATCTTCCCGGCCTCATCAAGTCCAGTCTACCGGGGACATCCCTCATGGACTCATGTCGAGTCAAGTTTTTAGACATGGATCACACATGTCGAGTGACTTATATCTTCCTGGCCTCATCAAGTCCAGTCGACCGGGGACATCCCCCATGGACTCATGACGAGTCAAGTTTTTATACATAGATTACACACGTTGTATGACTTATATCTCCCTGGCCTCATCAAGTACAGTCGACCGGGCACATCCCACATGGACTCATATCGAGTCAAGTTTTTAGACATGGATTAAACATGTCGAATGACTTATATCTTCGTAGCCTCATCAAGTCCAATCGACCGGGGACATCCCCCATGGACTCATGACGAGTCAAGTTTTTATACATGGATTACACTTATCGTATGACTTATATCTCCCTGGCCTCATCAAGTCAAGTCGATCGGGGACATCCCTCATGGACTCATGTCAAATCAAGTTATAGACATGAGATACACATGTCGTATAACTTATAACCTGACCTTCATCTGGTTCAATTAGCTGGGTACTTCCCCAATGAATCTAGTATAGTCAAGTTCACTATCCCGACCATCATCTGACTCGGACGAACTTGGTACTTCCCCAATGGCTCTTGTAGAGTCAAATTCATAACTTGATATTCGTTTGGTTCAATCAATAGGCAGCATCAATGCTCGAGTACGCCTACATACTATGGCCTCGACCCAGATGACACACGCGTCAAGTACTCTCCAAGCCAATGACTCATTGTCTTAGAGAGTAGGGGACAAACTGTACGGGCCAAATTTGGTCCAGGGGTAATTTCATCCTTTTGCTCTAGAACCACTACTGAATGCACCCCCGAAACCCCCTAACCAAACCCCAAAGACATATACAGGTCCAAGCCCAACGAGCACCAACACCCGTAACCGAAGGACCATCCAAAGGCCAGCCAATGTAACGCTCAAGTTCATAAACACCATTCATAAACCCATCTGTTCTAGCCTACAACGGGCAAAACGTAGTAATAGCTCCTCATGAAGTCGACATAACGGACGAGCAGTCAAAATGAAATAAAGGCACATGTTACTGGAACATGTATAAATAGGAAACGAGGCTCCAGGAGGAATGGACATTCAACTTCTAGCTCTTCTACTCATAGCTTTAGAACACTCACTCAAGCTCATAACATCTACTATCTACCGCCCTCACGGCAACCCACGGGGATCAAGGTAACATCTGACCTTGTCTCTCCCTCTACAAATTCTTTAACGTCCCTCACTGACTTGGGCGTCGGAGTGCCTACGGCATCCACCACATCGGTGGGTAGACCCTCCCCGCTCACTCTACCTTCTTTGTTTTGCAGGATCGCCAGTGCCCCTCACAAAATCTCGATTGTAGACCTCGGGTGAAAATCAGCGTCTGCACTAACTATCATAAGAACTCTAATTAAAATAAAGAAAGAAAAAGACTTACTTGAACCGAAGACTCCTCCAGTCCTCCCTCCAATCTACAAGCTTTTCTCGAACTCAGCAAGCTCTTCCACGTTCCAAAGAGCCACCCAAGTGTGTGGCCTCCAAAGATGCACAGACCAAAGCCAAAACTCAACGGCAAGACTACGCCTCGAGTGCACATGTATTTTGCCATTGGTGCTAGCCTAGGAAAATACCTCAAAAATTTTAACTCGAGGTTCCTCTAGTCAATTAGAATTAAGGATCCTCGAAATAAGTGGCTTACACTTAAATTTTAGAGTTGCTCACTTATATAAACCCAAGATTTGAAAGGTTTTGGTGTAAAAATTTGTGAAGAATTCTTTGGGTTTATATAGTGCTCCAAAGACAACAAAATTAATTAAGAATCCGATGTGGGATAAAAACTAATTTAATCTTAGCCATTGGATATTAATTTAGTGGTTTAATGAGATTATAAAACCCTAATAAGAGTTTGGGCCGAATTGGAATTCAAAAAAAATAACAAAAAAAAGCTACTATTCATGTTAATATTTACATGAATAGTAATTTTTTTTATTCCAATTCCCAAAGTGCCCTATCATCATTCACCAATCCCTAAGCCACTATGGAACCTCATAAATGATCTGTTCAATAATTAAACATATTGAACCATTTATGAACAATTCCTACAACAAGCATATATGCTGTTATATTTGTACTGTGCACTGTTAACCATTGATTTCGACTTTATTGTGTGTGAATTTTTGGGTTCCCCTCAATTTGGACATGAAATGAATCGTGATAAGTTAATCGAACATAAATTATCCTCCGATCAGATGGTTGTTCGATTTCAATGACCAAGGTTGACATCTAGCAACATGCCAAGACCCCAAATTGAGAAGGAAAGATATATATACCCATTCTGTATGCGATTTACATATGATACGATCCATCGCCTCACTGTATCCCCACCTATTGACCTAGGGTACGGAAAGTGTTTACCCATATGGTCAAAGGTATGATGTTGATAGTGTCATGAATCATGCTAACCCAAGAATCTCACATGATTCTTCCGCTGTGGCCACAGTCTCAATCATTATCACAAATATCAACCCGCGAACTGGAATACTACTCTTATAAGAAAATATTATCCGAGAGAGTGGCGATTCTCTGTTGTATCTTTACAAACTTCATGTGTTTCAACAAATGACCCAATCATACCCTTATGACCAGATCTTTTGAACCGGGGAAGGAGAATGTCAAAGTTATTTGATCCACACATACGATTGTAAAGACCTCAAGTATAAGGACTAGTCATATAATCGATACATGAAAGTTCTCACAGACACATGGGATAAACAATCCATATGAAAAATTTCGGCGGTAAGTTCGATGGACACGAGCAACTCATGCATCCATGTGATACACTAAGCGGATGAATCTCCACTGGTAGCCTATGAGATCGGCTACCCCACTTAAGGGCGGATCATATCATCATGCTAGTCTCTCCGCTTTGTGAACACCCAGATTATTCACAAAACTATGACTAGGAACATTTAAGAGTAATGATTCTCATAAGGCGTGGAAGTCATCGTCTTATTACTCCAAGGGCTTTATTACAGTGTTGATGATTCATATAAGTTATGTAGGACACGTATAATAAAGATTGCCATTTTATTAATTAATGAAAATATTACAAATACATGTACATATAGCCCATCCATAAGTTGGGTATAGGGCATATCCCTAACAATCTCCCACTTGCACTATAGCGAACTAGTATGAATCTGGACACCATACTCTCGGGTGTGCCTATCATGCTTTTGTTGAGTCAGCCTTTTAGTCAGAGAATCTGCAAGATTATCTTCTGTGGGTATTTTCTCTATATTAACTTCTTTTCTCTCAACAGTCTCCCTGATGAGATGAAATCGCCTGAGTACATGCTTGGATTTCTGGTGGGACCTTGGTTCCTTTGATTGAGCAATGGCGCCCGTGTTGTCACAGTATATCATGACGCCATTCTTTATCGCGAGAAGCACTTCCAGCTCCGTGATGAACTTCTTTATCCAGACTGCTTCTTTAGCTGCCTCAGATGCTGCAATATATTCGGCTTCAGTGGTGGAGTCCACTGTAGTTGACTGCTTTGAGCTTTTCAAACTTACAGCACCGCCATTTAAAGTAAACAGATATTCTGTTTGCGATCTGATGTCATCTCTATCGGTCTGAAAGCTCGCATCACAGTAACCAATGACTTTCATCTCAGAACAATCCCCGTATGTCAAAAACACATCCTTAGTTCTTCTCAGATACTTGAGGATTGTTTTGACAGCTGCCCAGTGTTGCTCACCAGGATTTTCCTGATACCTGCTCATTATGCTAAGAGCATAAGAGACATCAGGTCTTGTACATAGCATGGCGTACATGATCGATCCTATTGCTAAAGCATAAGGGATCCTACTCATACGCTCTGTATCTGAAAGAGTTGTGGACATTGTTCTTTAGATAATTTGATTCCATGACAAGTAGGTAAATTACCTCTTTTGGAATCTTCCATTTTGAATCTTTTCAAAACTTTATATATGTATGTAGATTGAGAAAGTCCTAACAACCTCTTAGATCTATGATGGTAGATCTTAATGCCGAGGATGTAGGCTGCTTCTCCCAAATATTTCATGGACAAATTCTGAGATAACCATTGCTTGGTGGCTTGCATCATGGGAATATCGTTCCCGATGATTAATATGTCATCGACATATAATACAAGAAATACAACAGCATTCCCACTACTTTTCCTGTAAACACAAGGCTCGTCTACATTTTTGATGAAGTCAAATTCTTTGATTGTCTTATCAAATCGTATATTCCAACTTCTGGAGGCTTTCTTGAGTCCATAAATGGATCGTTTAAGCTTGCATACTTTATTATGATCATCTTTAGATGCAAAACCCTCAGGTTGTGTCATATAGACTTCCTCTACGAGGTTCCAATTAAGGAAAGATTTTGACATCCATCTGCCAAATCTCATAATCAAGTGTGTAGCTAGTGCCAGTAAAATTCGAATGGACTTTATCATTGCAACAGGTGAGAAGGTTTCATCATAGTCAATTCCTTGGATTTGTCTATAACCTTTCGCCACCCAACCTAGCCTTTAGGTTTGGATGTTGCCTTCTGCATCAGTTTTACGCTTGTAAATCCACTTGCAGCCTATGGGTTTTATCCATTCAGGTGCATCTACCAAGTCCCAGACTTGATTCTAATACATAGAGTCTATTTCGGATTTCATGGCCTCAAGCACTTGACTGAATCAATGTCACGCATTACTTCTTCAAACTGGTGGGATCGTCATTATCAATGACTTGATCATGTTCCTCATCAATATGGAAACCATATCTTTCAGGCTCATGTCTTTCCATACCAGACCTTCTGAGTTCATAACCTTGTGGTTGTTCCGTCGCTGCCCCTTTGAGGGGCCTGGGGTTTAGTTCTATGTAGTTTGTTCTTCTCGTACCTCATCGAGGTCAAGTTACTCCCATATATATTTCTTGAGAAGGAATTCATTCTCTAGAAATTTGCATTTCGTGTGACAAATGTTATGTGTTCATTTTAGATGTAGACACGTATGCTCTTGAGTTCAAGCATGTCCTACAAACTTACATTTAACTGCCCTATCATCTAATTTGTTAGTTTGTGTGAGCTTGGCATATGCGTCACATCCCCAAACTCTTAGATAACTAAGACTAGGACGTTTCCCAGACCATAACTCATATGGTGTTTGACTAACAGTCTTGGAAGGAACTTGGTTTAGTAGTAGTGTTGCAGTTTCTAAAGTAAGACCCCAAAATGAAAGAGGTAGATCCGTGTTGATCGGACCATATCTAATAATGTCAGATTTCTCCTTTCGGAGACCCCATTATGCTGTGGAGTTCCCGGAGGAGTCCATTGGGAAACAATGCCATTTTCTCTCAAGTAATCTTGAAATTCGTTGCTTAAGTATTCACCACCTCGGTCAGAACTTAGTGACTTAATACTTTTATTAAGCTGGTTTTCTACTTCAACCTTGAAGTCTTTGAATTTCTCAAAGGCTTCAGATTTGTACCGCATAAGGTACACATACCCATATCGCGAATGATCATCGATAAAGGTAATGAAGTAGGAGAATCCACCTCTAGTGGTGACTGACATTAGTCCGCATACATCAGAGTGTATGAGTTCTAATGTCTCCGTTGCACGCTGTCATTTACCTTTGAAGGGTTATTTGGTCATTATAAGCAATAAAAAAGATCACAAGTTCCATAAGGTTTATATTTGAAGGGTTTGAAATACACATCTTTATGTAGCTTAGTTAATCTTGTTTCATTGATATGACCTAAGCGACTGTGCCATAGAAGTGATTCATTGAGATTATTCGAGTTAACGTTGTATATATTAGAGGTTGAACATTCTTTGTTAGTTTGTAAGATATAGATACCATTATTCAAAAATACATCTCCATATTTTATTTCATTGAAATAAATAGAACATTCATTACAACGTATTAGGCATGAAAAGCCTTTATTACATAAAGAATAAATTGAAATGATGTTCCTTACTAGAGAATGTACATAAACACAATCTTCTAAGTCTAAAACTAAACCATTCGGCAAAACTAATGAATAAGTCCCCACGCACAATGTAGCCAGTTTTGCTCTATTACCCATGCGTAAGTCAATCTCCCAATGACGGAGTCTCCTACTATTTCTCAGGCCATGCACATTGTTACACAAGTGAGTCCCATAACCGGTGTCAAGCACCCAAGTAGAAGGTTCAGAGTTTTGAGAATATAGTTCAATCATATACAACATACCTAAAGCATTGGGCTTCTTGGCCTCTTGGGCTTCCATAGCTTCCTTGGCTTTCAAGGATCTGCAGTCTTTCTTCCAATGACCATTCTTTCCACAAAAGAAACATTTCTTCTTTCCCTTTTTCTTCTCCACATTACCATTGGGCTTTAGGTGATCTGGAGCCTTGGCCTTGCCCTTATTTTTCTTTGGGCCTCATGGCTTCAGGTCCGTAGCCGTAAGCATGACGGAGGTTTTAAGCTCCGATTTCAAGTCCTTCTCTGTTTGCTTTATCAGATTGTGCAATTCTACTAAAGTAGCTTCTTTATCAGACAGATGAAACTGCATAATAAAGTTAGAGAATTCTTTTGGTAAGGATTAAAGAATTAGATCGTGACCTATCTCATGATCCATGATAAACCCGAGGTTGGCCAATTTTTCAATGTGGCCAATCATCTTAAGCACATGTCCACTAAAAGATCCTTCATTATACCTTGTTTGGAATAAGGCACATGACACTTGGAATCTCACGGTATGAACGGAAGTTGCATACAACTCCTTCGAGTGAAAGATGATGGTTTGAGCATCCATATCTTCGTGAGCTTTCTGAAGTTCGTCCGACATAGAGCTAATCATTATGTAAACTGCTTGCTCATCATCATCGACGTGTTTTTTCCAAGCATCAAATGTATCTTGGTCAGCATCTTCTGCAGGTTCATGGGGAAATGGTCTTTCAAGAACATAAAAAATCTTTTCTTGTCGTAAGACAATTTTAAGGTTTCTAAACCAGTCATTGTAGTTGTCCCCTTTGAGCTTATGCTCATCAAGGATGGAACGAAGTGATACTCTGTTTTCCATTTGAATGTTTGTGTAATATTTTAACCCACTTGTTAAGAGAAAATGTTAAAATTAGGAATATGTTTTCATTAATTTTCATAAAACATGGGCTTTTAATATATGAAGTTTCCCACTCAATTGTTTTAAAATTTTAAGCAAATCATATCAACCCCAATATGATGGATTTCTTGTGGGCAAGGATCCCATTATCATCATTTCATACTCCGACTAGGGCCGGTCGTTATAAAATATGATAATTAGGTATGTTCCCAACCAATTTATGATATAAATCACAATTCCTTGATCATTGGGTTAGGCAATCACACATGCCTAGCTTATGATAGTCCTTGTGGACACCACAATCTTTGCCACTAAGTTATAAGACCACACCTAAGGGTCGCTGCGTCTTATGACTCAGAAAAGTCAAACCATTGTCAATAGTACGATTTAGGGACAAATTGGTATTGGTTAGTCTGGTAAAGCCTAGTCATGCCATACGGTTTAAGCCCTTTGGGTTATACTTTACAATGTGAGGCAAATTTTAGACTTAAATTATTATTGAGGATTTTAGCAAGTTTAAGTGAATAACTGTCAAATAGATTCCTCTATTGAAAATTCCCAGAGGGAGTTATGCTTTAAGGTAAGCTTTGAGTAAATGATTATCTAGATGTCTTCACAGCTTTTCCTTTTGGCTATAAAAAGGTAGTGAGTGAAGGAAGACACCAAATTATTATCTAACTCTAGTAATACTTTTAGTTAAATTAACTTTAGTTTGGAAAGTTTTATTAACCCATTGGTCCCAACCCACTTGTATCTTTTATAATGTCTTTTATTATAAACAAGTGATTTATATTTATTAGCCTTAAAGGTAATAAATCTCTAAGTTCATCACGGAATAATTACTTAGCTAAGGGATAAGCAATACACTCTATATTCTTAGAAAGTCTCTAGATGCTTGCACCCTAAAATAATCATGCCAATTCTAATCATACATAGAATCATCAAGCATATGAGTTTTAATATGTTGGAAATATTTTAGGCATTAAATAACTTTGATTAATATTAATTATGATATTGCATTTTATTTTATTCAAATAAATTTACTATTCACGTTTTTATGCAGACGCGTGAACTTTAAATGCAATTTCACAATTCAAATATTAACCAAATCATGCAAAACTTGTGCCTAAAATTACGTTCAGGGTGTTAGCTTTCCAACGCGCTTTTACACACCCAATTTCGAGTTCAAATGAGAGAGAACTAATCAAAACAAAATCGGCGCGCTGATACTACTGTTGGGAACCGGCCGCAAGTGCGCAGCGGAAAATTAAAATTATTATACCGTTTTCCCTTTGCCAAAGACCCATTTGTTTTTATTATTCTACAAGCCTAGGCATGTTACTATATATTCTAAGCATAAAACTCATATAAAACATACAAAGAACATAAACCTAAACATGCTAACTATCATAAGAACTCTAATTAAAATAAAGAAAGAAAAAGACTTACTTGAACCGAATACTCCACCAGTCATCCCTCCAATCTACAAGCTTTTCTCAAACTCAGCAAACTCTTCCACGTTCCAAAGAGCCACCCAAGTGTGTGGCCTCCAAAGATGCACACACCAAAGCCAAAACTCAACGGCAAGACTACGCCTCGAGTGCACGGGTATTTTGCCCTTAGTGCTAGCTGAGGCAAATACCTCAAAACTTTTAACTCGAGGTTCCTCTAGTCAATTAGACTTAAGGATCGTCAAAATCAGTGGCTTACTCTTAAACTTTAGAGTTGTTCACTTATATAAACCCAAGATTTGAACGGTTTTGTTGTAAAAATTTGTAAAGAATTATTTGGGTTTATATTGTGCTCCAAAGACAACAAAATTAATTAAGAATCCGATGTGGGATAAAAGCTAATTTAATCTTAGCCATTGGATCTTAATTTATTGGTTTAATGAGATTATAAAACCCTAATAAGAGTTTGGGCCGAATTGGAATTCAAAACAAATAAAATTTTTTTTACTATTCACGTGAATAGTAATTTTTTTTATTCCAATTCCCAAAGTGACCCTATCGTCATTCACCAATCCCTAAGACACTATGGAACCTCATAAATGATCTGTTCAATAATTAAACACATTGAACCATTTATGAACAATTCCTACAACAATCATATATGCTGTTATATTTGTACTGTGCACTGTTCACCATTGATTTCGACTTTGTTGTGTGTGACCTTTTGGGTTCCCCTCAAGTTGGACATGAAATGAATCGTGATAATTTAATCGAACATAAATTATCCTCTGATCAGATGGTCATTCGATTTCAATGACCAAGGTTGACATCTAGCAACAGGCCAAGGCCCCCAAATGAGAATGAAAGATATATATACCCATTCTGTATGCGATTTACATATGATACGGTCCATCGCCTCACTGTATCCCCACATATTAACCTAGGGTACGGAAAGTGTCTACCCATATGGTCAAAGGTATGATGTTGATAGTGTCATGAATCGTGCTAACCCAAGAATCTCACATGATTCTTCCGCTGTTGCCATAGTCTCAAGCACTGATCACACATATCAACCCGCGAACTGGAATACTACTATTATAAGAAAATATTATCCGAGAGAGTGGCGATTCTCTATTGTATCTTTACAAACTTCATGTGTTTCAACAAATGACCCAATCATACCCTTATGATCGGATCTTTTGAACCGGGGAAGGAGAATGTCAAAGTTATTTGATCCACACATACGATTGTAAAAACCTCAAGTCTAAGGACTAGTCATATAATTGATACATGAAAGTTCTCACAGACACATGGGATAAACACTCCACATGAAAACTTTTGGCAGTTATTTCGATGGATACGAGCAACTCATGCATCCATGTGATACACCAAGCGGACAAATCTCCGCTAGTAGCCTAAGAGATCGGCTACCCCAATTAAGGGCAGATCATATCATAATGCTAGTCTCTCCGCTTTGTGAACGCCCAGATTATTCACAAAACTATGACTAGGAACATTTAAGAGTAATGATTCTTATAAGGCGTGGAAGCCATCGTCTTATTACTCCAATGGCTTTATTACAGTGTTGATGATTCATATAAGTTATGTAAGACACATATAATAAAGATTTTCATTTTATTAATTAATGAAAATATTACAAATACATGTACATATAGCTCATCCACAAGTTGGGTATGGGGCATATCCCTAAAAAATATCTGTGTGTTTTGCGGTACTAGTGCTGGTTCTAAACTAGAATTCATTGAAGTAACACAAGAATTGGGTCGACTCATAGCTGAGAGAAATATGCACTTATTATATGGCGGTGGCAATCTTGGACTAATAGGGTACGTTTCAAGGGCCTACAGGAAGGAAGTAGTCAAGTTTTGAGAATCATCCCAAAACCTTTGGCAGAGGCAAATCTTATAGGACCATCAAACGGAGATGAATGCATCGTGTCAGGTATGTCTGAATGACTTGTTGAAATGATTAATCGTGCTAATGTTTTTATTGCTTTGCCAGGTGGCTTGGGCACAATGGAGGAAATTTTCACAGTGCTATCTTGGGCAAACTTGAACATACACCAGAAACCAATTGGACTGTTTAATGCTGATGGATTTTATGACTTTCTTTATGTGTTTCTTGATGATGCCCGTGACCGGTGCAAACACACGCGTATAACACAAGCACACGTATTGTTCAAGTAGTATAAAAATATCGATCCCACGAGGACTTAATTCCTACTGTTGTTATTAATTATTGAATCTATTTATTTACAGGTATCTAATTATAGGGAGAAGGGAATTGATTGCTTTGATTGGTTGAATGTGGAATGCTTAATAAAAATAAAATAAACAAAAGAAAAATACTAAGGAAAATAAATAAACAGACTCAAAAGATCTAGGGTCGTGACTCCACACAATACTGTTAAAAGGATGAATTGATTCTCTTATTTATGTGTAATAAATTAATTTGTTAACCTGGAACACGATGATATGCAAAAGTCTCTTCCGATGGTCAGACTCAAATACCCAGTATAACCCAATTGAACCATATTCCTATGTCAACCACATTACCTGGATTCATTAAGACCAAGTTCCAATTATGGCTACCCCCGCCCGACAGGTATATGTCTATCCTGTAAGGAAATCTATTAAAGGGTTATCTATCCTCAAGGAAGATCGTGAGCTATTGAATCTAAGGCTGAAACCTAAAATCCCTATGTCTAGTTCATTTTAGATTTACCCCATCAATCTTATTAATTGCCAGTTAACAAGACGCATTAAGCTTAAGACTCAATAAACAAACTAAAGAACTACCCATAAAAAGAAAATCAATTATTAAGTGTGTGTATTGTATTTCATCACATCCCTAGAATAAAAATAAAATGCTGGGGGTTGGGGATCCACTTTTACTATTTATAATTTAGATATCTTCCTTAATATAATACATAAATTAAGCATGATATTACCGACCAGCCATAAAGGCGGTATTCCTTATTAAGTCAAATTAAGTCCGACCAGCCATAAAGGCGGTAATAGTATTTGAACATAAACCAGCCATATAGGCGGTAATTACCTGTCACCTAAAGACCAGCCATATATGCGGTGCCACATTATGTCATATAAATAAAACCAGCCATTAAGGCGGTAATCTTTTATATTTTGAATTATAATTTTAATATTATATTTAAGGGAGATTAATCTAAATTAAAATAATAAAAGCTTCACCGTATCCCCAGCAGAAAATTAACTACAAAACATTAAAGAAAGGTAGAAGAAGAGAACTACTATTACTGAAAATTAAAATACATAAATTAAAAATAATATTTATATATACAAAACTAGATGCTTCCTATAATATTAGAGAGAATTCTCCAAGGAAAGCATGAAGAAATGAGCTTCTGAAGGCTTGCTTTTATAGGCAGATTCGGACCCAGCGTCGCGACGCTGGAAATGCACTAGCGTCGCGATGCTGGAAACAGTCCACGCGGGTTGACCACACGTCTGTCGGCAGCAATAATTGTGACACGTGTCATGCTCTGGTTGGCTGGCGTAGCGGTCCAATGAAATCCTGCCACATGTCAGCTTGTGATTTGGTGGAAATTCGGTCTAATAGAATGGTGACACGTGGCGTGCTCTGATTCATCGATTATTCGGTCCAATAGGAAGAGGACACGTGGCACACACTTGGGTTGGTCGAATAGGATGTTGACACGTGGAGGCCGGCGCACGTTAGCAGAACCGTTGTGATGGTGACACGTGGCACGGCGCACGTTAGCATGATCGGCGCACTTTAGCAAATTTTGACCAATCAGATTTTGACACGTGTAAAACGGCGCACGTTAGCATGATCGGCACAGGCTTGGCATCGCGACGTGCAAGACTTTAGAGTCGCGACGCGCCTAAGACCAAAATATTCCAGTTGACGCATTTTTGTCCGTTTTTTCCCCAAATTGCCTCCAGTGCTTTCCAAACTTTATTTATCTGTAAAATAACAACAAAACACATCAAAACGTTCATAAAACTCGAGAAACAATACAAAACATTAGGCTAAATGAGTGGGAATAAGTGATGTAATTACCACTCATCAGCCCGGAGAAATGGGTTCCTTTCAAACCTGTAAAAGATATCCTCTTCACTGCCAGAACATCCTATGATTTATTTGACCAACTTTTAGCCTTTGAACCACAAATTGACCATATCCTTTCCAAGATTAACTGGTCAGATAATGATCATGGCAAGAAGCGTCAGATAAATCTGGATCTTAACCTTTAATTTTCTTTTTAAATGTAGAATTTCACGCTAACCATGTACTATCTTCTAAACGTTTCTTCTTCTTTTTAGACATTGGGGACAATGTCTCAATTAGGTTTTGGGGATGGGAATAGTTGATTAGTATCTTGTTTTTATTTTTTTTGTTGTGTTGTTTTTGTTTGATTTTTAGTCAAAAATTAAAAAAATTAAAAAAATTAAAAAATTAAAAAATTAAAAAAATTAAAAAAAATATATATTTTGTGTTTTTATGTTTTTAACTTGACTAACCATGTGGAATGGTGTTTGAGATAGCTGTGTAAGGAATTTCCAATCCTGTGACGTATCTCAACATATTTCGTAAAAGTTATTTTTTTTTTTTTTTCCTTTTGAATTATTTAAATTTGTGAATTCTCCATAATACTGACTAAATTGGATCTGCATATGCTCAGTTGACAGAAATTATTATTAACATGCATGGTAACAAACGGACATGAGTTGTAAGTGAAATGTTTATAATATTAAGTGCTATAGTTTATTGAAGGAAACATCTAAAAGCTATGGGGAAAAAAAATCAAAAAAGAAAAAAGAAAAAAAGTGTGTATATAAATAATTAACCATGATTTTACTTAGTAATGGGGCGTCTTGCCTCAATAAGCAGAGATTGTTCGCGTCAAACTGTAAAAGCTTGAGTTAATTATAATAAAGTTTCTACTTAGTAACCGGGCGTCTTGCCTCAGTAAGCAGAGATTGTTCGCGTCAAACGATAGAACCTTTTAACATCCGAGATCCGAGTAATTTAGTCCGTATTGGTGTCTTAACACATAGTGCCCTAAAACCAACTGGCTTGGGAGTCACTGGCCCAAAGCTCGCTACATGGATTAAAGATGTTATTAAAAAAAAAATTCATTGCCAAAAAGGTGTGAATTCTGATATAACTTTAGGACAAAAATATTACTATTTTTTCAACTACACTTATGAATATTGTGGGCATAATGATTTGATTAATACCTTGTTGGTTGTGTATATGGAGAATGGTAAAAATAATCGGAGAATTTACTTATTTGATAATTTAGAAAGAAAGAAAACAACTACTAACTTGGATAAGAACTTCACTTGTTTAGTCACTAACTTGTTTTGTGTGTTTGATTTTACATTTGATTGATGTTTGTGGGTATCGTCTCTGTAAGCCCTCAAGAGATTACAACTCCTCCCCTAGGGCCACCTAGAGGTTTAAATGCTTGTTGCATACGCTAAATGCAACCGTGATCCCTACGAAAGTGGTTTAGTTTAATTTTACTTTAAAGTTGTTTATTGTATTTTATTTTGTTGTTTTGCTCGAGGACTAGCAAAATATTCGATTTTGGGGTGTGATAAGCGGAAAATATATCAAAATTCACTGCCCCTTTTACTTAATATTTTGTATAGTTTCTCGAGATTTTTGAATATTTTGATGTGTTTTGTGTTATTTTGTAGATAAATAAGATTTTAGGACTCACTAGAATCAAATCAGGGCCAAAACATTGAAAAATGGACAAAAAGGGTAAAATTGGAATTTCGAGTCGCGACGCGCTGCGGTTACTATACTGTCGACACTCGTCATCGCAACGTCAGTGCCACATCAGCACATGCATCATCATCACGTCATCATGACATCAGCTAATAATTCAGCCTGATGGCACGTCATCACTTACGTCATCATGACGTCAGCATAATAATTCAGCTTGCCGACACGCTCAATTGCTTACATCAGCATGATGTCAGCATCGCGACGTGCATGCCCTCATGCGTCGCGACGTCGAGCCAATAATTCTACCGATAGCCATGTTTCATCATCTCATCAAAGTCGCGTATACGTGTCACGAATCAAAAGCGCGTCGCGACGCGCATACCAAAAATTTGCCCATAAATTGAGGCCGAAATCATTTGAAATTTTCATACATTCTTTTAGGGATTTCCTTAAGAATACTAAGAAAATTGTATCTTGTTTGTTTATTTACAGCTTTCTTGTATTAAATTTTTATTTTAAGCAATAGATCTTTCTTTATTTTACTTTAAAGTATGAGTAGGTAACTTCTCTCTGCTCAGGTGAAAGGTAAAGTTTTTATTATTATAATTTAGATTAATCTCCTTTAGTTATAATATATAAACTATCTTAAAACCTGACTTAATGAGATATTGTCTTTATGGTCGGTTGGACTTAATGAAATTAATTATAACATGATTTAATTGGATACCGCTTTTATGGTCGGTTGGAATTAATCAAAAATATGACTTAATCAGGATACCGCCTATATGGTTGGTTGGTAATATCTTGCAGATTTATATATTATAATAAGGAAGATTTCTAAATTAGAAGTAATAAAAATGGATCCTTTAACCCCCATCATTTTATTTCATTATTTATTTTACCTTTTAATATTCAAGTCTTATTTTATGTCATTTTCTTTATTGAAGTTTTTAATAATCTTAGATATGTGTTATAACTAAATACTGTATCTAGGGTTGTGATGAAATCCAATATCATCGGTTTATAAGTTGGTAATTTTATGCCTTGGCCAATCTTATTATTGACCATTAATAAGATTGATTTGGTAAACTTAAAATGAACTTGGAAAAAGGGATGTTAGGTTTAGCCTTAGACTCAATAGCTCACGATCTCACCTTGGGGTAAATGTCTCTTAGGTATATTTCCTTATAGGATAAGAATATACCTGTCGGGCGGGGGTAGCCATAATTGGAACTTAAACTTAATGAATTTAGAGTTTCTTATTAACATAGGAATATAGTTAATTGGATTACTTTGAGTGTTTGCATCTGACCATCGACAGATGCTTTTGCATATTTTCATGTTTCAGGTTAATAAACCGATATATTGCACAAACATGAGATAATCACTTCATCTTTAAAAGATTTTGGAAGGATTCACAACCCTAGATAGTTTTATAATATTGATTTTTCCTTTAATTTACTTTCGCACTGTTTTATTTACTTGTTTCAGATAAAAATCACCATCCAACTAACAATCAATCAATTAGACACTCGTAGATAACTTCATAAATTAATAGGTTAGGTATTAAGTCCTCGTGGGATTGATACATTTTATACTACTTGAGCGATAAGTGCGCTTGCGTAACGTGTGTGTTTACCACCGATCAACAATCCTCATACCATCCCTCTAACACCCTCACATAGGTACTTTTCCAAATTTCTACATCATTACACTAGAATCATATTCAATCTCCAACTTCTATATACCAATTTATCTACCTCAATACATAAGAAACATATTAAATCCCTCTAACATATTCACACTCATAAGAACCTCAATTCATGTTAATATTATCATGATACTCTCCAAGATACATGCAAGTAACTTAATCAAAGCCAATTAAGCTAATTCCAACTCTTGGTTTATTAAGTGTGAATTGGGGGTTTTAATTCATTTGCTCACAACTAAAAATTGAGAAGATAGAAAGAGAAACGAAGCGTACGAAGCATGGAAATAATGCTTGAATGAATCAAAAATGTCTTGAAGAATTGAAGATGAGATGAAAAATTGGCATGAGAAAGTTCATTTACCAATATTTCACGTTTTTGACAAAAAATAGGGTGAATAGTGCCTTATATATAGGTAAAATGCTGATTTTTTGTAATGGATTGGTTGGCTAGGATTGTGCCACCTCATCCAATCTTGACCATTCTTGAAATTACAATAGCAACCATGTAAATCTCTATTTTTAACTTGTTTTTAATTCTATTTTGAAAAACTATTCAACGTCAAAGTTCTAGGTATTGGTCTTAGCTTTCCGACAATATAAAATTCATAAAAATTAGAGTTCGTATGTAAAAGTTATGACTCAAATACTAATAGCTATCCAAAAAAGAACATCGTACAATTTCGTATCGGAATTGCAAAGAATTTACCGATTGTCCCCAAAGTCATTTCGTGAGTGATATTGTGTTTGAACCTAATTTATATCACATATCATGCGTCCCATAATGTATTAGTCGTCAGGATTATCGGGGTGTTATATTTACTTTAAATTTGCCGACAATATCTAAACTTTTCGACTTTCACGATCTATTTTATTGTTCATTTGACAATTGTCATTTTACAGGTATTAATGTCTTTATTACTCACCCTTTTTCAGGATCCATAAATACATCTCGTCATTTTCATCTTCGACACATCCAAATAAGAGAGAGCAAAATTGGAGAAAACTTCAAGACGACGAGTCAGTAATATCTGTGTATTTTATGGATCTAGTTCTGGAACTAAACCGAAATTTGTAGAGACTGCAAAAGAATTAGGTAGAGTTATGACGGAAAGAAACATGCACTCAGTATATAGCAGTGGAAATCTTAGATTGATGAGATGTGTTTCAAAGGCCGTGCAAGAAGAAGACAATCAAGTTTTATGAATCATCCTGAAAACTTTGGCTGACAGAAACCTCATCGTAAAATCAAATGGAGAAGAATACATTATTCAAGTATGTCTGAAAGATTTACTAAAATGATTAATCATGCTGACGTTTTTATTGCTTTACCAAGTGGGCTGGGCACGTTGGAGGAAATATTCACAATTACATCATGGGCGAATTTGAACATTCACCGGAATCCCATTGGATTACTTAATGTAGATCATTTTTTCAATTTTCTTTTAATATTTCTGAAGAATGCTAAAAGACTTGGGTTCATTTCAAAACCAATAAAAGATATTGTTCTTAATGTAGGAAAAACTGTCAAATTAATTGACCAACTGTTAGCCTTTGAACCAAAAATCAACCTAATTCTTTCCAATTTGGACTGTTCAGATAACAATCGTGGCAAGAAACGTAGAGTGGACTTGAATCTTAATATGTAACTTTTTTTGTTACATAGTAGTGCTGTTGATTGGATAATCTTTTCCACACTAACCAGGTGATGTCTTCTAAACTGTACTTCTTTTTATTCAGACATTGAGGACAATGTCTCAATTTGGTTCGGGGAGGGGATAGTTGACTAGATAATTTTCATTTTTATGTTTCGTTTTTATGTTTTTCTTTCTAAAAAAATATTTTTTTTGTGTTGTTGTTTTGTGTATAAAAAAAATTTATGTTGTTTTTGCTTTGTTGTTGTTTTGTGTGTGTAAAAAAAATTGTTTTGCTTTGATTTTCTTTTGTGTTTTTATTCAAAAAAACTACACACAAACTAATTTTGACTAATTAAGTGGAATTATTTTGAGAGATGACAGTGTAAGGAGTTTTCGCTCCTGAGACACATCTCAATGTGTTTCGTAACAAGTTATTTTTATTTCTTTCTTTTTGAATCATTCAAATTTGTGAATTCTCCATAATATTGTTTAAGTTTGATTTCCATATGCTCATTAGACAGATATTTTCAGCATATACGGTAGCATATGATCGTAGGTTGTAAGTGAAAATTTTATAATATTCAGTTCTCTAGATTGTTGGAGGTAACGATTAAAGGCACTGGATTTTTTTTAAATTCCAAAAAAATAAGTTTTTACTTAGTAACCGGACATCTTGTCTCAGTAAGCATTGATTGTTCGCATAAAACTGTAGGGCTTAGTTAGTTTAAAAAATGATAATAATAATAATAATCAAGATTTTACTTAGTAACTAGACATCTTGCCTCAGCAAGCAGTGATTGTTCATGTAAAATAGTAGAGCTTGAGTTTGAAAAAAAAGTGTGTGAATAAGTTCGATTTCGTAAACTCTCTAATTCGAGCAATTAATTTTGTAGCGGTGTCTTAACACGTAGTGTCCTAAAGCCAACTGGTTTAGGAGTCACCGGTCCAAAGCTTGTTACAAGGATTGAAGATGTATTATTAAAAAAAATTATTTTTTTGTATTTATAAATAAACTCTCATTGCCAAAAAGGTGTGAACACTAATATAATTTTAGGATAAAAATATTCTTCTCTTTTCAACAAGACCTAAGAATATTTTGGGCACAATGAATTGATTGATACTTTGTCTTATGTGTGTATTGAGGAAAGGTAAAAAAATAAATGAGAAATTACTTATTTGATAATTTAGAAAGAAATAAAACAATTACTAACTTGAACAATAATTTGTCTTTTTAGTTTTCGTTTAAATTACTAGAGACTAGTAATATGTTGATTATGGGGTGTGATGAAAACTAAAAAGTCTACATTTAATAAAGAGAAACTAATCATTTTATACTAATAGTTTCATTAATCCCCTTAATTTAGCACATTTGTGAAATAATAAATAAATCTATGTTTTATATATTTTTATTGTAATTTTTATTTCTTAAGTAGGTGAAATAATACTCTAGATCTATAACTAGAAAATGGACGTGATATTTGGATTTTGGAGGCCAAAAACTTGAAAGGATGTTCTAATAGTGTACAATTTCAAAAATTCCAACATTGTTCAATTTTCGTATTCTGGCCATAACGTTTTACTCTGATATCGGATTGAGACAATTCTAGTTCCAGATGAAAGAAGACTCAAATATTTACAACTTTGTTATAAGCAAGATTTTCTAGTTATGAGTGAAATTGATAAAGAAGTCAACGTATGTTGCATATAATTTTAATTATTAGGAAAAAAATTATAAGCTCAATTGTGTGACTAATGTTTGAAATTTATTAGAAGAAAAAAGAAAAAAAGAAAACCAAAGTCAAAAAGGAAAAAAATAATAAATAATAATAAAAGAGAAGTGGATGTGTTGAGCCTCTACTATAAATAGAGGTGTTTCGCACCTCATTTTCTTCAGCTTTCTCCATAGATTTCTCTTTTTGCGAATTTGTGAAGGGTTCTACCTCTTGTATGTTTTATTTTTGAAGCTTTGTTGTAATTTCTTTCTCTTTCAGTAATAAAATTATGTGTGTTCTTATTCAAAGCATGAGTAGCTAATTTCATCATGCTAGGGCAAAGCATTAAACTCTTAATATTAGAATATAAATTAATATTACTTATATTATAATATATGAATTATAATCTGAAAACTAATATTTAATCTACTCTTATATTTGTGAGTGTCTTGATTTGTTGTAGACAATCTCATTTTGGTTGGCTCAGTTAATACTTTACATCATATTATATAAGAGAGCAATTTAAACCTGGACTAATTATTAACAAACCTTATTATCACCTTTATGGCTGGTTTTATATATTTGCCATAATTGAGTACCTTACAGGACTTGTTATAGACAAATGTTATCACCACATATATGGTTGGTTTTATATGTTTTATCATAGTTAATTTTTGAAGTAAACTGACTGGATAATAATGAAAATTTATATATTATAAAAAAGTAAGATTTCTTTATATTTGAAATATCAAGAGTGGATCCTCTAGCCCCGACACTTTATTTTATTGTTATAGTCCAATTTAAAATTATCCATCACTTCAAACAATTCAGCCTTTATATTTTCACTTGAATTATTATTTTATTTTATTAAATCTATTTCATGTGGATCGACCCCGAAATTTACCGGGTTATTTTATTACTTCGATACTCTTATACTTGGGAGTAAAGAATCACTTTGTGAGTGTGTCAATCAATTATTAACTATTAATAATTTATTATTTTATTAGGGAAACTTTTAGGGGTTAGTAAGTATGGATGGCAATCGAGATGTATGGATGGCAATTTGAGTTAGGATTCGTTTATTCGTTTGATTTGATTCGCTTTAAAGGGAATATGAGTTTGAAAAAATAGATTTATTTAATAAATGGGTCAATTCAATTCGATTCGTTTATTAAACGAATCGAATGCGAATTTATGCTCATTGATTCATTTAGAATTTATTTTATTATTTTCTTTTATTAGTTATTGTTATTTTTCAATTAAGATTCGAGAAATTATAGCTAATTACCATAGAAAAATAATATTGTCGATATTTGGTAAAGTATTTTTAGTAAATAAATTAATTACATATTTCATATGTATATATTTATGAAGAATTAATGTTAATAAATTATGGTAAATTATGTTATTGAATAATATCATGACTAAACGAATATGATTAAATGAATCAAATACGAATCCAGATATTAGGATTCATTTAATAAACGAATCGAATGCGAATCCATCACATTTTGATTCGATTTATTTATGATTCGATACAAATTCGATTTGTTGATTCGTTTTACCACCCTTACTAAGATGTCTCGTCCTGCACTACTCTCGTCCCATCCTGCCCTAATTGTGATTCATAATAGAAAACTTGTTTCGAATCTTGACCGATTTTTTGAATTATGAAGAATATTTTCCTGAATCCCAGATAGAATAATCTCATGATTTTGGATTTTTAAGCTAAAATTCAAGATTCAAAATAAAAAACCGTTTTGACTCTCGACTAAAAATTTTATTCCAGATTCCAACCCTATCAAAACGGGGTAAAATAAAAAATAATAATTCTCATTTACACATTCTCCATGGGAATTGGACTCCCAATTCAAAATCCAGCAATGATGTGGCCCCACCACTTATACTCTATTCTTAAACACAAAAATGCTAGTAAGTAGGCATGCACACGGTTCGGTTACAGTTCAAAATCATAAACGAACTATGTGGTTGGTAGTTCAATATTGGCCGAACCACAACCGAATCGTAGACCAACGGCTCGGTCTATGGTTTGGTTGTGGTTTTGGCCAAAGCCAAACCCCAACCGAACAGTAGACCAACGGTTCGGTCTACGGTTAGGTTGCGATTTTGCCAAAGTTGAACCGCAACCGAACCTTAAACTGACCGAATATGGTTCGGTTCGGTTCGGTTTAATGTTTGATCGGTTGCGATTTTGGCCGAAACTGATCCTTAAACCGGTCGAACCTTGCGGTTCAGTTTAAGATTTGAAACCATTTTTTAAAAAATAAAATAAAATAAATTGTTATAAAAATTATAGATTTACTAAAGAGTAAATACATTAATTTAAATTCTTATAAAAATAATAAAAAAATAAAGATTTTCTAAAGAGTAAGACTAAAAGTAGACATTGATAATTTTTTTATTATTTTGAAAAAAAGAGCTTGCACTTACATAAGCTGCGTATGTATCCTCTTGGGACGTAGAAGTATCAAAGCTCATGTAGTTATGTTATATTTTATTTTTAATAATTTACCCATTAATATTTTAATCATCGTCATCCGGGGAAGGCAGTTCGGTTCTTGAGCCTTCAGTTCTAGTTGTGTATGTGTTATTACACAAATATTCAAAAGTTTCCGGCCGGTTTCTTATTCACGACGTTCCGCCCTACACTAATCATTAAGACATGTTTAAGTTTTTAACGTCTCCAGTTTCAACCTTGACTTTTGTCATCAAGAATATTGCCGCCTATACTAAATGTCTGCTCTACAGATACAGTTGAGACCGGTGTCACTAATACCTCCATTGCAATCATGGCCAAGACTGGAAACAATCCTTGATGTTTTTGCCACAAATCAAGGATAAGAAATTGCTCACTTACAAAAGCACTTTGGGGAACTCAAAATTTTTTGTTATATATGCATTAATTTCTGAATTAATAGTGGTGGTATTGGTGGATTTTGATTTTTTATTTCGCTGTAGTAACCAAATTTTAACAGCAATAAGCTTAGATTGTTCAGTTAGTGCATTCATGGACTGTGTAGTATCAGTTATTTGAATATTATATCCACTAATATAATCATTGTATAAATCAAGTAAGGTTCTCCTAGCATTATCAATAAATGGGAAAATTTACCTCCCAAATTTGGTTGGCAAATAACTTTGAAACATCCCTTTTTTGGAGATGCTACCGGAAGGGAATAAACCAACCTATCCCCTTGAGCCTCTGACTATGATCAAAACTACTAATCTCATCTCAAACACAGACTCATATAGAGGGACCATTGCCGAACTCAAAAACATGAAATGCAACATAATATTCATAACTGTGTATTCAATAGTACTTCTTTTTACAACTCTTATTAATGACACTTTAACTTATTACACATACAATCTCTATTATACATAATGCATGATACATGACTTTACTTGACTCTGACAGAACTGTAACTCTGCACTCGATCTGTTTGACCCAAATACCCTAGTGACTACTATCAGTATCCTCCTCTCGAGTTTGTCCTTCGGTATACCTGCAAAACAGAAACATTGAGAGTGTGGGTGTTAGATCGTTTGAAAGACGTAGTGAGTGGATGGTTTAAAATGAAAACTAAAATACTTTACAAAAATCCATTGTTCTAAAACCAAAATCATCTTAAGGGAAATAGATCTTTTCTAAAAACTCTTTCTTTTCTGGAAACAATTCTCTTTCTAGAAAACCTTTTTGAAAACCTTTCTTTCTGTAAAACTCTAAATTCTTTTTGTAAAATCGAATTCTTTTGAAAACTCTTTCATAAAACTTATCACTTCTGAAAATCATATCTTTGAAAAATCTGTCTCTAAAAACCTGACGTATAGGGCATTACGTATCACCATCCCCTAAGCCACTGAACTAGAGCCAGGTGTGCAAATCTATGACATTGAGGCATTCTGTATCGCCGTCTCCTAATGCATGCCATCATCATGTCAATGAATCTAAGGTCTAAGGGCATTTTTCATCCCTATTGAACTATGATTTGGGGGCGTTACGTATCGTTGTCCCCCTAGTTCTGCTCTATATGTGCACATGTTGTATCTGTCAATTCCATAAGTTACATATGAGGTGGGTTTTTCCTCAATGCCTCCAAAAATCACAAATCATGCTTTTCAAATCAAAAACTTTCTGGAACATACTCATTCATAATATAACTAGAAATCATTTCGGCTAACGCCCTATGTGCTGAAAAGTAAGTCTTAAATCAAAAGCAAATAAGTAAAATCAAATTGAGAAAGAGGTCTACTCAATGATTTGGAATCTGGCTGGCACTTCTTCCTTTCATCGAAGAAAATTTTCATTCTTGCCGACAATCTATAGTCGAGAAAATTAATTAGAATATAAGGTTTGAGACATACTTCGAAACTCGACTAAGCTTCTCAATTCAACTAATCTATAAACCCCACATGATGTATTATGCTTGCGACATGTCATAATGCGTGTATATAAGTCGATACGAATTCCTTATGGTGGCCTCTAACATCCTAAGTTGAGAATGAAATGAAATGAAACTGTTTCTTTCATGCATCGCGACGCCAGTTCTGGCACTTCACAACGTCCATGCAAGAAGATCGAGGCAGAGAGCATTTCCAGTTTCACGTCATGACACAAAGGGTTGGGCGTCGTGACATTTCTCTTGCGTCGTGACTCACTATGATAGCATTGTGATGCCCTCACGACCATAACTGAAACAAAGGGCATCTCCAAGCTCAGCATCGCGATGCTGGCCTGATTCCAGGCCAATATTCATCTCTCATCAGCCAATTCCCCAACTGCAATTCTAACACCATCATTATCTATTATCTAAAAACTACAAAAATCAACTCCTTACACTTACATCATGATTTGGCCAAGGGCCTATCTTGCCACTTTTAACTTTCCAACTTAACAAAACTAGATTCATGCTTTAACATCAATCCAACACTTGAACTAACATCATCCAACATCAATTGAAACAAAAATAACCCACATTTTCAACTAGGTGAAATTCGACCAGCCCCTTAAGGGGAATAATATTTAGGCATTCAACACAACCATGCTTAATCCATGAGTATAAGATTATAAAATGCATGAATATGCTTATTAATCATTGTACTTAAGCTAATATGGAAAAGTGAGAAACTAGGGTTCATGAATGACGTTTTCAGGATCTTATATTTCAAGCTCAATACTGAAATTAGAAAAGGGAAAAGGGAATAAAGAGCTTACTTTGCATGAGATGAACTTGGAATCATCACTTATTACTTCAAAATTAGCTTGAGAAAGAAGAAGAACATTGAAAGAATCCTTCATAAGTTGCTTACGTTTTTGGCCTTGGAGGGAGATGAGTGAGTAGTCCATTATTTATAGGGAAATGCTGATTTTTTTGTGTGTAATTGAATGAGTGGCTGGATTTGTGCCACATTACTTATTCTCATCCATTCTAAAAATTATTATAACATCCACGGAAATCATGATTTTACCTAATTCGGATTCAAATGTGGAAAAATATCCAATGCAAAAGTTATAGGTCTCGGTATTAGCTTTCCGACGATATAAAACTCATAAAAATTAGAGATTATATGAAAATATTATGCCTCAAATACTAAGGACTGTTCGGAGTGGTATAGAAAATGATTTCCGTATCAGATCTATAAAGAATTCATCGAATGTTAAAAAAAATCACGAGCACATACACCATCGAGCATGATTTATGTCATGTATTATACAACTTGTAACATAGTAGTCGTCGAAATTACCGGGGTGTTACATTTTATCCCCCCTTAAGTAGAATTCGTCCTAGAATCCTTTATGAGGTTGAACTTTCAGGTATGCCTTGGGTTTAGTACGTATGTGTCTCTAATACTCTTATCTTCCTTAAATTCCTTTATGCTATTTTGCTCAAGAAGTCAGTACTATGACTTCTGGGAATCTCTTATTCTGGTACACTCTATCCGCTTCTTATAGCATAAAGCTTTATCTTTGGGAGTCCCTTCGGAAACCCTTTTTCTCGTGTGAAAACTAAGTCCGTATAACATATTTTGTCTACATAGATGGATCCTTTATGGAACTTATCATTCATGAAAGTTATCTATCTCTTATTCTACACTTCATGACATCCCGAAAGATGTGGAGAAGTACTCAATCTCTTATGATCTGAACTTAGGTTTTTCTCGAACTAGAGTCCAAGTGAATTACCTTTTTTCCGGTCTGATATCCTATGAAAATATTTCACTTCATCTCACTTTTTTTCTTTAATGATTTAATACTTCTTAGGACTTCCCTGATGGTCACTCATCGTATTATTACTTCCATCCGAGCAAACTTAACTTATAAGGGCTTGACCGAATTTGATGCATAAGTCGCAAGTTGAATTATTAATCCTCAATTACAGTATTTGGCCTACATGGGGGATTTATGCCAATCTGATTACTAAGAAGCATTTATGTGCCTAAGTCATACTGATGTCATGTAACCTCACTGAATATGTATTTAAATTCTTCACAGCTAGTGCCCCCACGTTTCTAAGGATACTTGTGTCTCATATATCTAGGTTTCTTCATGTTCTGCCTTAACTCTGAGGTAAATATATGCAAGGGTAATATTTTTCACTATTAAAGACGGTTGTACTTGATACTTCCTTAATTTCACCTACTAGTTCTGATCTTAACATTCATTCTCATAATTTAACTATTTAACTCTCTATTTTTTCCTTGCTAAGCTCTAACTGTTTATCGGCTCCGTTTTTCATGCTCTTCTATTTCTGTCTATCTTTGGGGCTTATGGCCTCATAGTTCCTGGTCAAACTCTTCATATACTTCTAGCTTACTCGTTGCTAGAATAAATCTAGCTAACCTTCTTTTACATTAACTTGTTCTTTTTATCTGGTTGCACTCTAGGATATCCAATTTCCAACTATTACTATAGTCTTATTCCGTCAGGTGTTGTCTTCATCTTAACAATATCCGTATACCTAGTTTCCTTGGCCCTTTTTACGTTATACTTTAATAAATCTGTCTCAAGTCATTCTGAGCTTTATTTATCCGTATACTATCATCTACGGGCTCACTGATATGCATTCCTCAATATAGTCTGTTGATACCATTATTCTTCAATTACTAAGTGGAAAAGTCTATTGTTATGGGTCATTTGTCATGTCTAACGCCGTTACTCATGTATTTCTGTCATTGCTTGACTAATGCTTCCTCTTTTCATCATTTTATCTAGACAGTTCCTCCTTTTAAATCTTTTACTTAGAGTTCTTTTATCAATCTCTTCTATTCTTATAATATATCTGAAGTTTCCGTGTTTTATGTCTTGGTCTTCTTATTTGAAGGACATCATCTTTTACATGTCTCTTACCATACATCATAGGTGACTAAACTGCACCATGAATTTATTTGTTTATGGAAATATCATCAGGACGAATACTATGGTCCACTATTATTATTATCGGCTAACGAGGGTTGAGAGGGTGGGGTTGGTCCTGAAATCATTTTCGGTTGTGGTGGTCTTACTAGTCATGCGTGTTGTAGTTGCACATGCTGCTTGTTATAATCCTAGGATTCCCTCATTTACACATTCAATATTGGCTCCCGCACTAAGGTATTACTGCCAATAACTATTTGAATTGTCTCATTTAACTTTACTCCTTATTATTTCTGACTATTGGTCATATTATCCTTTACTGAGAATCTCTTTAAGGCCCATGCTCTCTTAAAATCCTACCATACTCTTTTTAGTATTCCTTCTTACGAATTTTTGCTCTGTTACTTAGATTTTCTCCTTATCTCAATTTCTTAACCCTCTTAAGTCATTACTTCATTGGAAGCTCTGCACCATCTTCGACAGGTTAGGGTATCACTACTAATACTTTTGGTTCGGTGCCACTCTCTTGCTAATTTTCCTTCTCTGGTATGATGGGAAGCTATGAATAAGTTATGTATTTTACTTTGGGAGGTCGTTACATGCGTTGCCTACTCTAATTCCTTACTCTTTTGAGTCTTTTCTTACTTGAAGGCTATCAGCTCTACAATAAGGTAGGTTATTTCTTTTTGGTTTGATTAGATGTCCATATACTCATTAGGGTAAGGGTTATTGGAAAGAAGAATTATTATTCGTTCTGTTGAGATATTCATCAACTACTCCATATCTTAGGGTCCCCCAACTTTTATCAATCATTTCGTGGTCTCCATTTACGTTACTGCCTTAAAGCTACGTTATCTATATTACTATATGTAGTGAATTTCTTGTTACTTTCTGCATCCTTCTTTATTATTTCCACATCATATCTCTTGGCTCTAAATCGTGTTATCGAGGCTAATGATGGTTCATTCTTATGAGCTATTTTCTAGATATCTTCTCTCTGCTCTTGCTATAGGCTACAGCTATGCCATTTAATCTTATTGTTGGTATTGGTACTTTTGTTAACTCCTGAGTATCTCTAATCTCATGGGTTTGTCCTCTTAAACTTCCATGGATTTCTACTGGCAATGGTCTGATCTATGGATTCTTACTGGTACTGCAAACCTGCCCATCTTGAATTGTGTCAGGTTCTTTCTTTTCTAGCCTTAGAAGCCTCTTTGGTCCTTTTCTGGGTGAACCATATCTCAAGGTTTGTTGCCTCTGTCATAGAAAATAACATTATGGGTACTGAGATTTCTTACGGTTATCTCTATCTACGCTGGTAAAGGTCAGGACAAGCATTTACATCTCAACGAATATCGATGTCCTGGTTCTGGTGTTCTATGTCCGAATAGAGTCTATCACTTATGTAAGATAGGTATGAGATAGTCTTCGTCAGGATAATTTCCTTAACCGGTATCACAAGAGGTTAGGATCTGGGTAGATCAGGGCCTTATCTATATCAGGTTCATTGGTTAAGGTAACTATTCATTTTTCCTTACGACATTCATTTTATTTACCTATGATCATGGATTTGGGTGTCTAGATTCTCTATGTCCCATTTTGTATCTCAAGTCTATTAGGGGTTTCCACAACTAATTCAGATTTCTAGCTTCTTTTATCTTTCTAACTATCCTTCGTTATTAGGGAAAACTTGTTATCCATACGAGGTACTCAAAGACTATAAGATCCACTTGGAAGAATTTTCTGAGGAGGGAAGGAACCATACTTGGGTCTACCTGACATTTCTTATTCTTACTCGGGCTTACGATATTCTCCTTACTACTATGAGTTTTGACACTCTCTTTATTATCTAATTATGTATCTCTACATCTCCTTACCTCTGGTTACTTTAAACATCTGTACATCATTTCTTGCTTTTCTTATAGCTTTCTCTTTTTAATCCCCTCCGAGTGGATATTCTTAGAATTTTACTATCTGTTTTCATAACTCGACTCGAACTTCTGATAATAAATCAAGATGACTTCAAAAGGGTTCTAAACTAGAACAAGAATTATGGTTACTTTCATTAGGAAGACTATTCATATAGCTTGAGAATTCCTACTAACCTGTCTATAGGGCTTGAGGACGTACTCGAGGATCAGATATTGGAGAGGTAGTGTCTGGCATACGGGTATCCTAAACATATTGCGTATACAATACTCCAACACTCTACCCACTGCAGTTCCTAGACCATACTCTGATACCATCTTTGTAACATCCCCTTTTTGGAGATAATACCGGCAGGGAATATGCCAACCTATCCCCATGAGCCTCTGAATATGATAAAAACTACTAATCTCATCTCAAACACAAACTCATACAGAGGGATCATTACCCAACTTAAAAATATGAAATGCAACTTAATATTCATAACTGTGTACTCAATAGTACTTATTTTTACAACTCTTATTAATGACACTTTAAATTATTACAAATACATTCTCTACTATACATAATACATGATACATGACTTTACTTGACTCTAACTGAACTGTAACTTTGTACTCGATCTGTTGGACCCAAATCCCTAGTGATTGCCATCAGTATCCATCGTCTCGAGCTTGTCCTCCGGTATACCTGCAAAATAGAAACACTAGGAGTGAGGGGGTTAGATCATTTGAATGACCTAGTGAGTGGACGGTTTAAAACGAAAAATTGAAATACTTTATAAAAATCCATTAATCTAAAACCAAAATCATTTCAAGGGAAACAGATATTTTCTGAAAACTCTTTCTTTTCTAGAAACAATTCTCTTTTTGGAAAATCTTTCTGAAAATCTTTCTTTCTGTAAAACTCTGAATTCTTTTTGTAAAACTGAATTCTCTAGAAAACTCTTTCATAAGACTTATCACTTCTGAAAATCATATCCTTGAAAAAATCTGTCTCTGAAAACCTGACGTATGGGGCGTTACGTATCGTTGTTCCCCATACACCTAACTAGTGGTTCTGGGGCGCTACGTATCACCGTCCCCCAAGCCACAGAACTAGAGCCTGGTGTGTAAATCTATGAAATTAGAGCGTTACATATCGCCATCCCCCAATACATGCTACCATCATGTCCCTGAATCTAGGGTCCAGGGGCATCTGTCATCTCTAGCCCTAATCTAAGATTTAGGGGCGTTACGTATCGGTGTCCCCCTAGTCTTGCTCTACATGTGCACATGTTGTATCTGTCAATTCCATAAGTTACATCTGAGGTGGGTTTTTCCCTGATGCCTCCCAAAATCACAAAATCATGTTTTTCAAATCAAAAACTTTCTGAAACATACTCATTCATAATATAACTAGAAATCATTTCGGCTAACGCCCTATGTGCTGAAAAGTAAGTCTTAAATCAAAAGAAAATAAGTAAAATCAATTTGAGAAAATGGTCCACTCACTGATTTGGAATCTGACCGACACTTTTTCCCTTCGTCAAAGAAAATTGTGATTCCTATTGACAATCTATAGTCGAGAAACTTAATCAGAATATAAGGTGTGAGACATACTTCGGAAATAGACTAAGCTTCTCAATTCAACTAATCTATAAACACCACACGATGTATTATGTTTGCGACATGTCATAATACGTGTATATGTGCTGATAAGAAACCCTTAGGGTGGCCTCTAACATCATAAGTTGAGATTGAAATGAAATGAAACTGTTTATGTCATGTGTCGCGACCTCAGGTCTAGCGCGTCATGACGCCTATGCAAGAAGACCGAGGCAGAGAGCATTTCCAATTTCGCGTTGCGATGTAAGGGGTTGGGCATCGCGACTCGCTACAATAGCATCATGACACCCTCACGACCAGAACTAAAACAGAGGGCATCTCCAAGCTTCGCGTCGTGACGCTGGCCTGATTCCAGGCCAATATTCATCCCTCCTCAGCTTATTCCCCAAGTGTAATTCTAACACCATCATTATCTATTATCTAAAAACTATAAAAATCAACTCCCCACACTTACATCATGATTTGGCCAAGGGCTTATCTTGCCAATTTTGAACTTTTCAACTTAACAAAACTAGATTCATGTTTTAACATCAATCCAACACTTGAACTAACATCATCCAACACTAATTGAAATAAAAATAACCCTCATTTTAAGGTGAAATTCGGGTAGCCCCTTAAGGGGAATAATATTTGGGCATTCAACACAACCATGCTTAATCTATGAGTATAAGAGCATAAAATGCATGAATATGCTTACTGATCACTACACTTAGGCTAAAATGCAAAAGTGAGAAACTAAGGTTCATGAATGACGTTTTGGGGCTTTTATATTTCAAGCTCAATATTGAAATTAGAAGAGGGAAAAAGGAATAGAGACCTTACTTTGCATAAGATGAACTTGGAATCATCACTTATTACTTCAAAATTAGCTTGAGAAAGAAGAAGAAGATTGGAAGAATCCTTTATGAATTGCTCATGTTTTTGGCCTTAGAGGGAGATGAGTGAATAGTCCCCTAATTATAGGGAAAGGGTGATTTTTTTTTTTGTAATTGAATGAGTGGCTGGATTTGTGCCACATTACCCACTCTAGTCCATTCTCGAAATTATTATAGCATCCACAGAAATCATGATTTTACCTGCTTTTGATTCGAATTTAGAAAAATGTCCAACGCATAAGTTGTAGGTCTCGGTCTTAGCTTTTCGACGATATAAAACTAATAAAAATCAAAGATCGTATGAAAAATGTATGCCCCAAATACTAAGGGCTATTTGGAGTGGTATAGAAAATTATTTCCGTATTGGATCTATAAAGAATTCATCGAATGTTCAAAAAAATTACAAGCACGTACACGCTTGAGAATGATTTATGTCATGTATTATACTACATGTAACATAGTAGTCGTCGAAATTACCGGGGTGGTATAAACTTTAAGTTCATTAATTGATACAATATTAGCCGATACATTATCAAATCCAATAGTAAAATTTTTTTTGCACTAATCCATATTGATGTAAAATATTACTAATCATTATATAAATATTATATGTAGTGTGTGAAATGCTATAATATTTTTTGAATAAACCATGAATCATCAATCCAATGACATGTCACACCCATCAATGGTCACATCATATCTCACTACAAATTGAAACACGACCTTAAGTTTAAAAAATAATTCCCTTAAATTATTTTGACTTTTTGCATACAAATCCATTAATTTTCTTTTACATGTCATCCTAATAAGTTTACATGCAGCAGAATTCAAATTTTCATGTATTAAATCATTAAAATACGCTTTTCACCAAAAGTAAAAGTTAAATATTCTATGACAATAAATTTAGCTAGATTATCTTTCTATTGAGATTCATTATATTTAAATAATTTAGTAGAAGAAGAACTTGGACCAGAAGCAGAAAACCTTGTCATAGTTCCAGCTTTATAAGTACTCCTCATATGACCTGTCATAGTTCCATACCCACCAGTGTGTTTGTAAATATTTCCACAATAATTGAAAATATCATTATTCTCACTAGTGACAGAGTGAAATGTTTTGTCAATATTTCAGATCATTGATTTCTCACTTGAATACGTGAAGTCGTTTCGCCGGTGGTATGTTGAACGGTATCCTCAGCCTCAGGAATATTAGTGTTGTGTGATGAGCTTGTCATTATAATGAAGAAATTGAGATAATAAGAGAATAAATTGATTGAATATATGAGATTTGAGAAATTGAGAGAGTGAGAAAATGATTTTGTGGTTTTGAAAAATAAGTTAAAGGATTATTTATAGTATTTTTTTTTATGATGCCTAAAATGCCCCTAAAATATAATTATTGGGAGGGAAAAATTAAATATTTTAAAATTTTATTATTGTTAAAAAGATATAGTCGTTACGGTTAACAGTTTCAACCGTTACGGTTCGAACTGGAACCGTAACTTTTACGGTTCGAACCGGCCTAACCACCGGTTTGAGCGGTTGGAATTTTGCCTCAACCTTAACCTAACCGGACTCGATCGGTTCAATTACGGTTCAGTTGCATAATCAACGGATCGGTTGCGATTCGGTTATGATTCTGAACCGCAACTGTGTGAATGTCTAGTAGTAAGTATTCTTACTAGGAATCATTCGTCATATTCATTCTCCAATCCCAACACACAATATCAACTCGATTAAAAATCATTAAATGGGCCTTCGGTAATTTCATTGTTTGTTTGAGTCTGCCCATTATTGGGAGTATGTACAACTGAAAAGTGAAAACTGGGAAGCAAACAGAAGCATGAAAATTTCATAGTAAGCGCACCTTCATAAAAGGCTGTGAAGTGTTAGGATTATTGAGTGACATATAGATTATTGGTTGCGACTCAAACTATAGACTTCTTCCATATAAGGTTCTTAAGTGCAACAATAGTACCACCAAGCCAAATTTCTTTTATGAAGGTGTGCAAATACGACCCATTCCCTACGAGGCAAACTTGATGGTATCATGGTTGCACGAACCTTATATGGAAGAAGCCTATGGTTTAAGTTGCAACCAATGACCTATATGTCACTCAATAATCCTGACACTTCGTTGAGCCACGATGGGAGCACGATAGATGGGCCTACTAACCGCCATGTCACGTGAATATGGCTCCCTACGGGAATAAAATCATGCGGGGTCGTTCAAGAGAGCAGCTCACGTGCACCTCCGTCGAGTACCCAAAGCGGATAAACGGTCTCATAGGAAGAAATGTCATATTTGCGATCCTTCAACATTAATTTTAGGGGATAGGGAGTATAGATGACAATTGGAATGTCATGTGCTAAACCAATCTCGTCCTATTCCGACTAAATTGTGATTCATCACGAAAAATTATTTTGAATCTTGATCGATTTTTTGATTTGTGAAGGAAAATTATTTCGAATCTTAAATTGAATAATCTCAAGATTTGATATTTTTAGGCTAAAATGCATGATTCGAAATAAAAAAATCGTCATAAATCTCAGATGAAATTTTTGTTGAAGCTTCCAACCCTATTCGAGAGGGGTAAAATGGAAAAAAAATACGAAAATGAAATTTACATTCCAACATTCTCTATGAGAATAAAACTTTCATTTCACATTCACAAAAATGATGTGGTCCCACCATTTACATTTCATTCCTAAACACAAAATAGAAGTAAGCATTAATAATGGGAATCAATCCTCATTTTCATTCTCCAAATTCCCACGAATAAACAGACAATACCAACAACTTTAAAAATCCTTAAATGGATCTTTGATCATTTCATTGTTTGTTTGAGTACGCCTATTGTTGGGAGTAGAGATGACAAAAATCTCAGTAAGGATGGGGTTCGCATTGATTTGGTATGTTAAGGATGAATAATGAGATAATTTTCTATATTCGTTATTTGGACGAGTTAGATACAGGTATTACATTCCCTTTTAAATACAGATAAAATCTCAAAATGAATGAAGTCCCATGGAAGAGTCTGTATTTTAGAAAACGAGTAAATGAATAATTTTATATTCATTGATTGTACAAGCAGGGACTCTTATGACTGACTTTACAGCAATAAATCAAAGAGTGGCCGAATAAGTGATTCGTGTCTTTCTTTCTTAATGCTGCCTGTAATATAATAAAAAAAAAAAATTGGGATATAATTTATTTGCAAGTAGTAAACATGATGACATCCAACCATGTAAATGCCATACCGCGGTTTTGACGTAATTTGGAAAGGACAAGTTCCATTTTGGGTTTTAATCAACAAGCCCTATTGAATAAGTCGTCATCGAATCGATGGTGACAAGTATATAATTTAAGACATGAAGAAAATGGATGGGCATGTTCTAGAGCGGTCGTGAGTCTAGAGATCATCGGTTAATTCTTAAAACAGGACTCTATTAAAAAAAATTAAAATCATTTTTTATATTTAAAAATGAAATTTATTTAAATTTAAGATAATTTTAGATCAATTTTCAAATCTTAATCGCCTATGTTGAGTGACCACAAGACTACTTCATATCATGCATTTTTTTTTGAAAGAAAAATAAACCCCTCTCGTAGGAATAGAGGTGGATCTCTTCAAGGGGCGTGATTTGGTGATGTCAGACTCAATATCTGACATTGAGGTCATGAGTTTGAATCTAGTGAGTGAGTTTGAATAGAGGTGGCTTTTCTAAGATGCATGAAGCATATGTCTCATACAACATGCTGAAATATAAGATTATGTGTAATTATACATGTTATTATGCATGTTAAACTAAGGGGTGTATTCAATTAGGATTTTAAAAGACTTTTTTGGCTTAAATAAGTCTTGGATTTTTAAATAATCCAAAAAGTCTTGTGGTATTCCATTAAGACTATTGAGCTTTTTTAATAAGGGTGTCCAAATCTAGTGGTATTCAATCAAGACTTTAAACAAATAATAAAAAGTCTTATGGTATTGAAAAACTTACTTAAGAATTTCTTTATATGTGTGATTTTGTGAGACTTTTTAGTGAAAAATATAAATATGAAATCCTAAAACAATCACACACTAACTTATTATAAGTTGTTATTTTACCAAGAGAAGTTTCTGAAGTTCTTTTTGTAAAAATGATTTGTCAATAATTTTTAAGAGTTTGAAAGAAATTATAAAATTATTCGGTTATCTTGTTTTCATGTTTTGAAAAACTCTTCTTAACATAAGCATATAATCTCCATAATCCCAAAAAAAATGAGGACTAAATTACAGACAAATATTTCATTACAGTAAGCTATCTAACAAATTGTTCAAAACTTATTGACAAACATGGAGGGAAAGAAAAGTTTACAACATATGCTAAATCAATTTTTCATGGCCTAAAATTTTCCACCTCTAAAGTCACACTATTAATTGAATATTTTTTTTTAAAGAAAAAATTATCTCCAAACACCATAATTTTAAAGAATGCTATTAATTTGACATTGCTATTAATTTCAAATCTTTATAGCATATTTAATTATACAATATATAAACATAAATATATAAACATAGTTTTTGAAATATAGTCTTTAATCTATATGTGGTCCTTTCAAATCTTACAAATTCTTATAATATAAATCTTTTAAAATCTAATAAGTAAAAAATCCCGATTAAAAGAAATTTCATAAAATCTTATAAGTCTTTACATTCTTTAAATGTCTTTTAAAATCTACTGGACTTATTTATCCATAAATAGTCTTTTAAAATCTCAATTGAATACACCCCCCTAAGCTTACATGTTAAGTTAAATGAATTATCATTAAATTCCACTAACTTTGGATTATGGTGCATGACCTCATGTACTCCAAAGTACTAATATAGGGGTCATAATATTTTATTCCTTGTTTAGTTCATTGGTTTCCGAGTAAGTTCTTTTTAGAGTAAATCAACTCTGGATTAGACATATCCGGGACCCGGAGTGTCTTGACCTCGGAGTCCGAGTTTCTTCGGAAGTTTTGGGATTTCGGTAATAGTACTAAGATAGGTGTTGTAATTTCCTTGACCTTTTTCCGTTCAACGCAATTCCATTCAAGGAGTTTGTTGAGAAATATTCACTGACACGTGGTTAAATAAAATAAGGAAACCTAAAAATTGAACTAAAACGTATTCAACTAAACTAAACCGATTGGTTAAATTCTGTTTGCCGATTTGCTACCATGCTTAGGGGTATGAAAATTGAAGATACGCCTATGTTAGTAATTGAAGTTGCGATTTAAAATTTTATTATGTAAGGTACTATCAGGTCATTCATATAATAATTTAATAATATATTATCATGTGTATTAAAATAGTAAAAAAAAAATTTTAAAAATTATAATTAATATTTTATACAATTCCTCATTATTAATTGGTAATTTAATATCACATATACAATAATGATATTAAACATTTACTAAAATATAATTTGTTTTAAAAAAAAATGTTAATATACTTTAATTAAAAAACAACAATATCACATATACAATAATGATATCAAACATTTACTAAAATATAATTTGTTTTAAAAAAAAATGTTAATATACTTTAATTAAAAAACAACAAAAACAATTTTTTTTCTCCAGTTGAAGAACAACAATGAATATATTTTTTGAAAGAATGATTATTCAATTAAAAAAAAATAACAAATTATATTGGGTGCATTTGGCACACTATACTGTATTAAGCTACATTGTATTATGTAATGAAAGATGTATTGTATTAAGGTGCATTGTAATAGTATTGTATTATATTAATGTTATACATTATTTGATATTATATTGTATTGTATTAAAATTATTATTATTATTTTAATATTTATTTTTTAATTTTTAATTATATTTTTTAATATTAATACTTAATAATATTTTTAATATTAATATAATTAAAATTTTAAAATTTTATAAATATTGTAATAATATTTTTTAATATTAATATTTTAATATTGATATTTTAATAATAATTTTTATTTTAATATTAATTTGTTAATATTCTACTAATATTTTATAATATTAATATTAATTAAATCTTTAATATTTTATAAATATTTTAATATTATTTTTACTTAAATTTTTACTATTTTTATAAATATTTTAATAATAATTTTTATTTTAATATTAATTTGTTAATATTCTACTAATATTTTATAATATTAATATTAATTAAATCTTTATATTTTATAATATTTTAATATTATTTTTACTTAAATTTTTACTATTTTTATAAATATTTTAATAATAATTTTTATTTTAATATTAATTTTTTGATATTAATATTTTAATATTAACTTTTTTAATATTTTAATATTTTAATATTTTAATATTAACTTTTTTAATATTTTAATATTTTAATATTTTAATTTTAATATAAATAAAATAATATTGATTATTAGAGAAGAAAAAATAATATTTTATTAATTTTTCATACAATACGTAATAATTCCACACATTTCGCATTATTTGTTAATGTAATATGGACAACATTAAATGATATAATATAAGACAAATAATATTATCACCAAAACGCTATATTAATTAATTAATATTATATACACCATAACACATGCACTCATAAGACATTATTAGCACATCATGTGCACACACATCTGTGAAGCAAAAAGTACTAAACTAAACCACGCAGGCAAGACACCTAAATATTCCTGTTCAAAAAAAGAAAGAAACAAATAAAAAAAGTACGAGTTACAAAGAGTGTCGACACAATCGCGCTCATTGTTTATGGCAAAAAACCTCAACCTCCCTCCCCTGTCCTCCTTTCGTCAAACGATGTCGACACTCTCTGCTAATTATTTTTCCCTTTTATTACGTATTATCATCGACCCAACAGCAACTGCATGTTCACGTCTCTCATCACACCAACACCATTGCATTTTTCTTTGCTCCTCCTCCTCCTTCAATTTCTCTAATTTATCTCTCTTGTCCATACATGCATACGATTCCTGTGATTGCTTAATTTACCCACATCACCATATTCGATACTATTAATTATCATAAACAAAACCCCCCTTTCTCTATCCCATGTTATTCATCGAGGTAAGTTCGATTTTCTCTTTGGGGATCCTAAAATCTGTTTTTTTTTTCCAAATATTGTTTCATAACAATACGATATCGTTTTTGTTTTTGCTTTGTTCTATCAGGATCTTTGGGAATTGTGTTTTTCCGATCATTTTAGATCAAAAACGAAAGCTTTTTCCGGTAATTTGTTAACTCTTCAATTCATTATTCTTTAAAATTCCTTTTAATGTTAAAATCCCTAAAAAGCTTGAATTTCTTTTTGTTTTTTTGTTCGAAAGCTTCATTCTTGCAGACAGTTTCTGAATCAATGATGAAGTCGAGCTGCGAATCCAAGGACCTTGAATCGTGCCGCGATGATGCAGCGGCGTTTAATCTCAAATTGTTGCAATAGCTTCCATCCTCATCGCCGGAATTGTCGGAGTCGCCATTCCATTAATTGGAAAGCACCGCCGGTTCTTGAAAACCGACGGCAGTCTATTCGTCGCCGCTAAAGCTTTTGCGGCTGGTGTAATTTTGGCTACCGGTTTTGTTCATATGCTGTCTGGAGGATACGATGCTCTGAATGATCCATGTTTGCCCGAATTCCCCTGGTCCAAGTTCCCCTTTTCCGGGTTCTTCGCCATGATGGCTTCCCTTCTGACGCTGCTTCTTGATTTCGTGGGGACTCAGTACTACGAGAAGAAACAGGGGCTGACCCGGGCGACCGAGGAGCAGGTTCGGGTCGGGTCATCGGATGAGATTTCGGATACGGGTATAGTACCGGTTATTGAAAATAAGGACCAGAATGGGAAGGTGTTTGGTGAGGAGGATGGGGGAGGCATGCACATTGTGGGGATGCATGCACACGCGGCGCACCATAGACACAATCATCCTCATGGGCAGCACGCATGTGAGGGGCACGTGAAGGAGCCTGTCCACGGGCACGGGCACGGGCATGGGCATTCTCACGGATTTGGTGATGTGGATGAGGAAAGTGGGGTTAGGCACGTCGTCGTTTCGCAGGTACTTTTTATTTTTTTAGCATTTGTTTGTTGTGGTGGTGTTAATTAGTTTACTTAATCGTGTGGTTTTGTAATTTGGTAATTGAACTTAAGGGAGTAGATAAAGAAGTCTGCCCTATCCTCTGATTATGACACGTCATCAAACAAAATTCTAGGTCTTAAGTGGGTCCTATTATTTTTTATTTGTTTATTTTTCCTTTTTGTTAGATACCAGATCTGGATGGAATATGGAATTGTGATCCAGTTGTGCTAGGTCAAAGATCTGGTGTGGGTGGGTCCATGACTTTGCTTTGGTAGTATGGCTGTAATTTGCGGAAATGACAGTTGATTATGCTGTGATTATTAATAATCATCGATTTGTGTTAGTTCGATGCCGGCCTAAAATTTGGCTCAAAATTAAGTCGTCAGTCTCTAATGGCAGTAGGGGCCATACTTTAGAAATTCGTCTAAGACTCGAGAATTCAGGGCTGCCTTTAGGTAGAATGGTATTATCCTGTTGTTTTACTATTCTGCTGGGCTACAATTTATATGTAATACAAAAATATTGAAGATTACAGCTATATATAAAATTAATTGTTTCCGGTTTGGGAGTCTAGGATTTGCTTCCCATCAGTGTTGAAGTTTCTTGTGTCAAATTGAATTTTGTAAGGGAGTGACGAGTCTTAGACTCTTAGTTGTGGTTATTGATGAAATTTGGTACACCCATTGCAGGTTTTGGAACTTGGAATTGTTTCACACTCCATAATCATTGGTATATCACTTGGAGTTTCACATAGTCCATGTACAATAAGGCCCTTAATAGCAGCGTTATCCTTCCATCAATTCTTTGAAGGGTTTGCACTTGGAGGCTGCATCTCGCAAGCACAATTCAAGATCCAATCTGCCACATTGATGGCGTGTTTCTTTGCCATAACAACTCCTTTGGGGATCAGTATCGGTACTGCAGTTGCTTCAGTTTACAACTCAAACAGCCCAGGAGCTCTGATTGTCGAAGGCATCTTAGATTCAATGTCCGCCGGTATTCTGGTGTACATGGCTTTAGTGGATCTAATTGCCGCTGATTTTCTCAGTAAAAGGATGAGCTGCAATTTTAGACTTCAAGTAGTGTCTTATTTGATGCTCTTTCTTGGAGCTGGGTTAATGTCATTGCTTGCAATCTGGGCTTGAGAAACTATTAGATCATGTACTTTTGATTTCTTTTGGTTTATAGTTTTAAGAGCAAAATGAGTATCAATTCTTTCTAAAAATTGCTTTAATTGGGGAAGGAAAGATGTCATAGAGAAGTATGAAATTGTGTCCATAGATTGTTGTGATGTATCACTAGGTATGAAAAATTTCTCTTAATACAGGTTGTTGCTGAAGAGCAAATACTCAAAAGCTTTGCAAAATATTAAATTCGTGCTTCAGTTGCTTTGCATTATATCTTTCAAGTTCGGAAGTGTATTAAGAGTGGCAGAAAAGTCCGGGCCTGGCCCGGCCCGACCCGTTGCCATGCATATTAATATTTGTGAAGTTGATTTGACATTTCGGTTGAGACTACTGCATTTCACAATCTGTAATTCATAAGTTGGTGGTAATAAGTTAGCATCGCTATTGCTATGCATATAGCATTTGCAAGTTGAGAGCCATTATTACACAAATTGAAAATTCGATCCGGTTATGATTCTTGTACACTTACCGAAATTGAAATCTAACTACATTAATTAAGATAAGTACTAGAATAATATCTCTATGACTAGAACATACACCATTAAGTCTAATCAAAGGCCATACTCTTAATCTAAAGCAGTTAATCAAGAAAATAAATAAGTGTGCAGAAAGTGAGCAACATCAAGTAAACAAATAACACTAAATTTATTTACGAAGTGAAAAACTTTTTGCAGAGAAAAATCACTCTGAATATAGGTTACCACTCAAATTCAATATGAGGAGAAACTTATTGTTATTGTTAAAAGGCCTATCGCAAAGCCTTTGTCGACTCAATTACCTGAACTGTAATAACCCAAGGAAATTTTTTAAGCCCACACCAAGCAGCCTTCTTTGGTAAATTCGAAGTCTCTGGTAGTAAATCCAATAGCGAACTTGCTCTTGCCGGAACTCCGACGACCAATCTCCAACTTATAAATCTGAAGGTCAGGGTTTGGTATTTTGATGGTCACTAAAAAAAAATGTTTACCAAGAATATAAAAGACATGAGATCAATAGAGTCTTCTGAACTCTTAAAAAAGATGAAAAAAGAATATGAAGGCTCTGAATAATATGCTTTCAACTCTAGGTAAAGTGGCTAATGCTTTCTTTATATATGTAGGCTTTCCAAGCCTTCAAAAAATCTTTAAAACACACTTTAAAATGTTAAACATGTATTAACGTTCGAATGCTCTAACGAATGTGGGACGGGCGCCATTGATCCGTAATTCACATTCGAACATGATATCAAACGTAACACGCATGCCTGCTCACTAGAATGGTTTGTTCGAACGTGCTAAAGAACATGACACGCATGTTAACTCACTGGAAGGTTTCGTTCGAACACCCTGATGAACGTGAGCTCCGAAATCTTCATCCACTCTCTTCCAAATGCTTGTCCAATTGCTCTGAGACATTCAAGACTCATTACAACTCAATTGAACTTGAATTGTTACGGAATTGGCCAACACATAGACCCAACAAACTCTTCTTTTGGTATTCCTTGACAAAACCACCTAATATAAAGACTATGAAAATAGATGCAAAAATAAAATAGTCAATTGTCAACCATCAAAACAGAGACTTATTATAATGTAACTTGATATAAAACCTAACATCTAATAGTCTTGAAGTCGATGAAAATCTAACATCCAATACTCTTGAGGTCGATGAAAATATCGATCTGTGCTCCTGAAACAACCACAAATAATATACTCGTGAAAAGTATAGGGAATAGTAGAAAAAAATAACTGAAATAAATGATGCACCTATATAAACTATACGATCATATATAAACTATATATAAATAGGCAAAGTCATAATTATAAAACATTCTCCCTTTTTGTCATAAAATGATGAGGGATAGTAAAATAAATACTAATCTACTATACACTGAAAATCATGCAATAACAACATATACAAATTTATCCCCCTCATTAATAGCACATCTCACTTAGTAAAAAGAAACACATGGGAAAAAGAACAGGCAAAATATGAAATATGCAATGCTAAAAGAATACTTGATGCTATGAAATGCAATGAAAACATTCAAGAAAATTGAAATGAAAAACATGATAAAAATAACTCAAAATAGCAATACAAGCAATTACAATGAAGCCTAGTTAATATTCAGCTGCTTATGACATGAGATAATATGAAACTTATCCATTCATGCTCAAGAACACACACATGCATATGACTTAAACACCAAAGCATAACAAGTACTTGCGTGAAAAAATAAGTGCACAAAAAGTCAAAGCTTAAGATCTTATTTTATGAGCATGATTAAGCTAGGAAAATCATATCTCATGAATAATAAGTCCACATAATAGTTGTTCAAACCCAACATTACTAGGACCTGAAAATAAACCACATTAGTTGCACGCTATTATTTTTCCCTAAATATGAGCTTGAAGGTGCGAGTCTGTGACCCTCATTCCTACAAGGCCAATTGTACACTTTGGGATCTTAATAGAGGTGGTATGCACGAAGATTTTTCCAGAAGCACTTTACTGAATAATCCTGAGACGGATGAATGTACCATGAGGCTATATCTGAGGGCCCTACTCTCTCGTTCCTGGGCAGTTTTTTCCCCGCAGAGAGCTTCATCCACATGGACGTGTCGGTTAGTAGGCCTATACGTCCGACTCTCACCCTAGCTTCGCGGAGCATCATGAATAATTGAGTGGCATATATGCCCTCATTGCAACTCGAACCTTAGACCTCTAAGAGATATAAGGTTTCATAGTGCAACCATGGTACCACCAGATCGAGTCGAAACCATGGCCTATATGTCACTAAATTATTCCTGACGCTCCACGGAGTTAGGGTGATATTCTGACATATAAGCATACTAACCGCCACGTTAACGTAGACGGGGATCCTTATGGGGACAAAATCGTGTGGGATCAGGAGAGCAGCGCCCTCAGGGCCAACCCTAGGGTACCTTTGTTGGTCTCAAGACCGTTCAGGAAAGGGCTCCCGATAAAGCCCTCGGGCATACCACTTCTTTCGAGATCCCAAAATGGACAATTGGCCTCTTAAGAAAGGGGTTGCAGAATTGCACCTTAAGAGCTCATAAATAAAAAAATCTTTCGAGTGAAGGGTTTTTGCCCTCATCTTTTGAATGTGGAACATTAGCTCTTTTGAGTACTTTAATTGAAGTATTCAATGCTCATTTAAATATTTTCTTCACTTGAAAGGGATAACATAAGGTCATCTAGGCAAATGTCACACTATTTAGTGATTTTAATATCACAAATCTAGACTGCATATATAATAACTCATACATGCAGCCATGCCTCAAAATCAATAAAAATGTGTATGTGAGATGCAAGCACAAAATCTACTAAGTATATTTGAATTATCATATACATTTATGTGCACAAAACATTAAGGATTATAGGCATAGCACACATGCATAGTCAACTATCCTACATACTAGGATCACATGCTTTAAGCTCAGATATACTATTTCAAGCCACTAACTCTTTTTTGGTCTTTTCATTTATTAATTTTTATTTTTTCCTTTTTTGTTTAAAAAATTATAAAGACACAACAAAAGACTTGTTATTTTCCAATGGTACGTAGAGTTGTATCCTGAGTGAATATCATATTATCGTCTATTCGAAATCAGCTATGAAATTTATGTTCGGATTTCCATATTATATACCAATGGACATATAACATAAACAAAACACACACCCACGTGCAATGAAATGAAACAACAATAAAAAATGCAATTATGCAAAATTAAAATACATTCACACATATAAAATGCATGAAGATGACTTCACCATTTAAGAAGACCTACACTGAAGTGCAGTCTCATCAATCCTTTTAGGATTGAGGCATTCTGAAGTAATTGGGAAGAAATCTTCATTTTTACCCAAATTTTCTTAGGAATCCCTTTCACTTGATAATTCTGTTGGAGTTGGTGCTTGGAGTGCCAATTCGAATAATGTATTGTACATTATATTTTATTATTTATTAATAAAATAACTACATTTTCATTTCAACATTGTTAATGATAATGTCATTATGCATATTAGTTTGATATATTAATATGTTGTGAATGACATCGACCTTAGAATAGTCATGTAGTAATACTAGACACTGGGTGGTCCGACATTGGGATAGTATTACTATTATAAATTATTCTTAAAGTAAATATTCAAGTCGTTGGTTTTGGAATACGGTCGAATTCCTATAACCTAGAAGACTAGCACATGTCGTATATTGGAATTGGAGTTCCAATGGTTTAACCCAATGTTCCATGAGCAAGGGAAGCTCGTAGAGACATGTGGGTATTCGTTGGAGCGAACACTGAATGACTCACAAGTGATTCCTAATAGTTGTAAGTACTAGGGGTGTTCATAGGGTCGGGTCAACCCGTGACGTGACCCGACCCGACCCGTGCGGGTTCAAAAAAAATTTGTAAAATTTCAACCCGACCCGAAATTTTCGAGTTGGGCAACAAGTTTGATACTAAAACCCAACCCGACCCGACCCTATAATATTTTTATTATTTTTCTAAAAAAATTATTATTTTTCTAAAATTATTATTATTATTTTTAAAATTTTTACTATTATTTCATTTGTTTATTACTTTTTTATATTAAAACTTTATATATATGATAATTTTTGGGACATAAAATAAATAATATTTATATTTCAAAATAATTAATTTATTAAAAAAAATTATTTTTTAATGACCCGAACCCGATCGGGTTCCACCTTCGCGTGACCCGACCCACGACCCGACTTCCGTGACCTGACTCGATCGGATATCACAAAATTTCAAAAAAAATCGACTCGACCCGACTCGTGAACACCCCTAATAAGTACACACCACTATCAATAGGAATCTCCTCAAGTCGAGTAGCATATGTGATCATTTGACTATAGGATAACATTGATTTTGTGTGTGATCCTCCACACTTTGATGCCATATATGTCAAAGACCTTTCATGGTCTGATCGCTAGATGTACGTTAGGTGTGGACCGATACACTCGTTAATCAAGTGCGTATCAAGATAGGCTCTGTCGGCCCGTATGTGTACCATAAAGAGTTTAGGTATCCATGTGAGTAAGTCACAATTTTTAAGACTTTGGCCAAAGCCGATCACCGAGGGGTTGATCACATATATCAGAAATTGTGTTCTGATTAGTTGTAAATAATCATGGACATGTCGACACTGTGAGATGCGCGTCTCGAAAACTTGACGGTGTAATCTATGTTTCCTAAGCAAAACTCAGATAGCCTACGACAGATGAATTGTTAAACATATATGATGACCTCGACTTGTATAGTTCAGAAAGGTCGTTTGTGATCTTCGTGAATTTAGAGGTGGCCGAATTATGTACATATAAGCTAGGCTTATATGACAAATGTATCTGAACTAAGAGAGTCCCACAATATGAAGTGTACTCGTTCAGCACTTGAGTAGCCGATAATGTTGATAATACATAATATTTGCTATTATAATAATCAATTAAAATAAATAAATATTATTGAATAAAATTAATTATTTATTTTGACCCAATTGAATTAATTGGATTAATCCAAAATCACACAAGGACTTTGTTATAATTTCATAAATATCTCTACCATTGGAGCATATTTTGGTAATTACAAATTATGTAATAGTAGGTGTGTTTGGTTTGATTTATTTGGATTAAATCAAAGTGGTAGACAATGAACTAATCAATTGGTTAAACTTTATCTAGATTTAATTGGATTAAATCAAAGTGGTAGACAAAAGTGATTAGTCATACCTAATTAGACATATTTAGACAAATTGGAAAAATTTGATTAGAACTTTTATTAATTAAAAATTACAGAAGTTTCATTATAAAAGGCAAGCTTGAGCAAGTTTTTAATTAAGCTTGAGAAAACTAAGCTTAAGCTTGAGAAAGATAAGCAAGAAAGCTAAAAGAAATATTAGCCTAAGTAAAGTTTTTGTGAAAGAAGCTTTGGAAGTTCTCTACAACATTTCAACAAGGAGAAGAAAATTAAATCTTGAAACCAAGCTTACTTGGTAAGTCTGATCTTCTCTAAAGCTATGTTTTCATTAGTGAAACATATAATAATGTATTATTTATTGGATACATAATAACATTGCTTGAAGTTGAAACTAGGCTAATAAATTGTGTATGAATGCTTTGGAAGTATA